>VXCM01000809.1:0-74835 GCA_014773175.1 Lucifuga dentata
AATGATTGTCAGTAACGTTACCTGTATGAAAATTGAATATATTAGGCTCAAACATGCAAAATGGTCCTTTAAAGGGTTCAATAAAGAAATAAATTGCAAAAAATTAGAATTTTTTGCTAATTATTCCATGAGTTAGGCTTTACAGGGTTAATAACCAAATTTCATGGATTTTCATCAGAAAATGTTTATTTCATATAATTATGTAAAAATTGAATATTGAGTTTTAACTTTAAATAATAGTTTTGGTTTTGAAAACAAACAAACAAAAAAAAACGACCTAAGCTGCATTATTTCGACTGAGGTGGCTCATGCTGCGGTTTCCTGCCCTTTTCAGGTCCAGACTGCTCCATCTCTGTGCCTGCCAACTCCTCCTTCTGGGGCCGGGAGGAGTATGTGGGGGCCGGGCTGGCCAGGGCCTCCCACAAGGCCGTGGTGGACGAAGGGATCATGTGGGTCATCGGCGGCTACGTCTTCAACGCCTCCAACTACCACATGGTCAAAGCGTAAGCTCTCTCCTGCTTGGATTTTATTCGTTTTAGCCTCTTCTCTTATGCAGACTTTTTCTATGCGACCGGTTAAAACATTTTTACTCGTATTCCTGTTTTGACAAGAGCTAAAATAATGCTTAGCTGTCAGCAACAAGACACGACTTCATTCCTGTTGAAGGAGATGAGGAAGAGGAAGAGGAAGAGGATAGCTCTGCGTTTGATGCAGAGTGGAGGATATAATTAAAGCCATAAAATTACAGGATAGGCTGATGCTTCTTATCCTGAGCTCCACCCTGGAAATCACACTTATTCCCTCGGCCCACATTGTGGTGTTTATGGAGTTTCACTGGCCAAGGCCTTAAAACTTTATATAGGAGGCCTACAAATGATTAAAGACACCTACTCAAAAAAAAAAAACAAAAAAAACCTTCTTGGGATCACTGCAGCCAGGAAATATTTTCATTATTATTTTTTTAAGGTATAAAAAAAGTGAGATTTGTTTGTACACTACAGGCCTGAAGTTTGAGGCCACCTAGATGTAGCATGAGCAGGCTATGCAGCACGTTAATCCCATAATGATGTGGGAGAAGGCAGATAGCAGTATAGAACAGAATGTTAAAACACATCAGCCAGTGCACTAATACAGACTGATACCTTCATGATACCTTCAAAATCAGTTCTGTAGCCAGAGTGGCTACATGATGTGCTCTGGGTGACAAATTCTTCTTGAAAACTACTTACTTAAATTTATTTTATATATTTTGGTCATTTCCTGTGCAATAAATTGTAAAACAGTGGGGGTATTTTTGTTTTTTCTTTTTAACTTTTTTAAATCTGGGCATGGTCTCAAACTTCTGGCTTGGCCATTATCAAATAAAATATGTCAGAGGGTTTTTTTTTTTTTTTTTANTTTTTTTTTTTTTTTTTAAAACAAGGAAACATTTCCTCCCTAAATGGAGCACCTGAGGAGAGTTCAAAGAGAGAGATTTCTTCTCCTCCAGCAGGCAGGAAGATCTTATTTTTTTAGTTTAGTTTTTTTTTTTTTTACCATATGAAGTGATAAAAATGCAGGTCAGCAGAAATCCTCCCTGAGGAACGAAGCAGTTTTGTCAAGGTTCTTTCTCCTGCGTGTCTCTTTCTAGGTATAACCTCAGCAGCAGGAGCTGGCTGACCTTTGACCCCTCTGTCAACACTGTCACGCCTCGATACGGACACTCGCTGGCTCTGCATGAGGTATATGCTTTATTATTCTCGGTTTTCTGCATTAATTACTCATCAAAAACAGTCTAATCTTCACCAAAGTCACTTCAACAGACAAACATTCTGCCTGAACTAATGACGAATGTAGTCACCATTTACTTAGCCAGTAAAGCTGCTGTACATAAAACTTGTATTTAATAAGCAACAATATCGTCCACCAAACACTTCCCATAGCTTTCTTTTTCATCAATATGTCCAGGATTTCTTACATGAGGAGGTCACGCCACGGCATCTCAGATGGGTTAAAGTCTGGACTTGACACAGATTTTTAAATCTGATCTTTTTAAAGGACTATACTACTCATTTTGCATGTTTGAGCCTATTGAATTTTCATACACGTAACGTTACTGACAATTATTTCCCAAAGCATACTACTGGAATGGTAAATTAAAAATGTTTTTCCTACCTTCCAGACCGTCATTGGTTTCAGTTCATTCTGGTACGCTATTAAANAAAAATGTTTTTCCTACCTTCCAGACCGTCATTGGTTTCAGTTCATTCTGGTACGCTATTAAAATCGTACTAAATTATAGGTACTTGAAACGTTCTTGGGATAGGTAATCCATCATCGCCAACAAGACGTATATATTCAGGGTTTTTTTTAGGAGTTATGTAATTTTAGTGTTTAAGCACAATAAAAAAAAAAAAAGCGTAGAGTGAATGTATGCCTCCACTGGGGAATATAGTCCCAAAAGAAGACCTGCGTTTATGGAAAAATTTAAAGGACTGTGACTTCATAAGGCTGTGTAACTATTAGCAGGAGAAACATGGATTTTTAAGGTGGGTGTATCACTTGAATATTTGATTTTGAAAGATTAAGAGATTTTGCAAAATATCAGGAAAGCTGAAATACGGTTTTATACTTTGGGAAATGATTGTCAGTAACATAACATGTATGAAAATTTAATATATTAGGCTCACACATGCAAAATGGGTGGTATGGTCCTTTAAACCATCCTGTTGTTGACTTACTTATGTTTTGGGTGTTTTGTTGCATAATTCAGCTCTTCACATTCATCCACAAGACTTCTGGAAACAATTTAGAATTCCTTTTTTCCTTCAGTAAATGCGATCCTGCAGGCCCTGAGGCAGCAAAGCATCTCCAAACCACCATGCTGCACAGCTGGGATACAGTTTCTGTGTTAGTGTGCAGAGCCTTTTTTTCCTCTGCAAACAAAGCATTATGCGTTTCTGGGGAGAAAAAATAAATTCAATAGAAACATTGTTGTTTTCACTTTTCCTATATTATCTCTTTAAGCAGATTGTGTTTGTCGAGTATTGTGATGCTGTTTAGCTCACAACACGTTTGATTCGTAATTATTGCCATAAATCAGAGAAATACAAAAGATTCACCAACTTTTTCTTGCCCCTGTACGCAAAGCATTTCCCCTCATATATTCAGTACATATTCAGTATATATATATAATTTTTCACACAAAAGATTTATTGTCTTTGCTGACTAAGCTTCAGTGTAATATGGAGCCAAATAACACGACAAGTGAAATAAATCGCAACACCAGGAAAAATGATAAACTCCCCGTCCTTTTATTTATGCTTCCAGTGGCGTGTGGCTGTTGTCTGGATCTAATAAATAAATCTTTGGCGTTCTGATGTGCTGCAGCAATGTGGTAAAGCAGAGCCTCAGCCAAAAATGACTGTAAGGATCCGCCGATGGAATAATAAATGAGGAGCAGGAGGACTCGGCGGTAGGCAGGAAGACGCAGTCTGTCTGCTCGCTCTGAGAGATGCGAGTTTCTGCTGCAGTGTGTTTGCGGCGTACACATGCATCACGGTTTATGGATTCGTCTCATGAGCTGATGTGTCTTACAAATCTGAAATTAAATCAGAGCTGATACGTAAGAGATGGAATTGATAGAAGTCATGCAGCCCCAGATGAAGAGCTTCAGACTCTCACCCTGAAGGCCGTATGTTTGAAATCCCAGCAGGGTCTCCCGTCTTCTATCATTAAAGCTCTTCCTGCTGATGTAATTAACTAAAAGGAAAGATTGCCCACTCTGCTTTATAAAATGCAGACTCAGCTCCTGCTGCACCTCTTCTCTCTGGTAAACAACTACAAACTTGTAAAAACTAGTAGTTTTTGTCTGCATTTAACACTTAGTGTGACCTGTAAGCTGTGTTTTAGTAAATTCATTCAGTCAGACTGCACCATATCAAGTTTGAAACATGTTAGATTGTGCGATGAATGCCTGGTGAATCAAATGACTAAAACAGCGAAAAACAGTGCAGGTAGAAATGCATCGGCTTGTCAATCATCTGGACTGTTTATGTGGATCATAGCAGCGGACAAATTGTGAGATTTTGGTCATAAATTTGCTCTGTCAGAATTTAGCCACAGGGCAGCAGTAAATTAGCAGTGGGTAAATTGGTCTCATATTGCGATCTAGTGGTTGTTTTTCGGGGCTGAATCGTACTGAGCCGTAACAAACTGGCGACCTCCTTCCTTTTCCAATGCCCTCGCACCCGGGCCGAGCCGAGCTGAAGCTCAGTTTTTCACATTGATGACTGTTAGATTAATAATCAATTGCAACGTGATTCTCTCAGAAATGCTAACTTCCATCTGCGACAGGCCAAAATCACGCAGCCTGTAAGAGCCTTCAGGCAGGTATCCATCTAGATTTTACATTCCCAGAGCCGGCCTCAGCCTTTCTGAGATCCAGGATGATTCCCTTTTCACATTTAAACCATTAATTATTTCCCCAACTTAATGAAGCTACAGATATTAAAGGACCATACCATCCATTTTGCATGTTTGAACCTAACATATTCAATTTTTATACATGTTACGTTACTGACGATCATTTCCCAAAGGATAAAATTCGTATTTCAGCTTTCCTGATATTTTGCAAAATCTCTTAATCTTTCAAAATCAAATATTCAAGCGATACACCCACCTTAAAAATCCATGTTTCTCCTTCTAATAGTTATGCAGCCTTATGAAGTCACGGCCATTTAAATTTCTCGATAAACGCAGGTCTTCTTTTGGGACTATATTCCCTGGTGGAGGCATACATTCACTCCACGCTTTTTATTGCACTTAAACGCTAAAATTACAAAACTTCAAAAAAACCTGAATACACGTCTTGTTGGTGATGATGGATTACCTATCCCAAGAATGTTTACAGTATCAACAAGTTGATTTTAATAGCAGAATGAACTGAAACCAATGGAGGTCTGGAAGGTAGGAAAAACATTTTTAATTGTTGAGTAGTATGCTTTGGAAATGATTGTCAGTGATATTACATGGATGAGAATTTAATATATTAGGCTCAAACATGCAAAATGGATGGTATGGTCCTTTAAACTATACAGTAGATACGGTTTGAAACTGAATGTTAGAATTGTTTTTAGATATGAGCTGATGTAACCGTCCTCCCTCCAGGGGAAGATCTACATGTACGGAGGAAAGATCGACTCCACAGGAAACGTGTCCAGCCAACTGTGGGTTTTCCACATCCAGAACCAGTCCTGGGTCCTCCTGAATCCACGAGCCAAGGAGCAGTACGCTGTGGTGGGACACTCGGCCCACGTTGTTCCTCCCCTCCAGGAAGGGGACAGTCCTGTCATGCTGGTTCTGTTTGGACACTGTCCCCTGTACGGTTACATCAGCCAGGTCCAAGAATACAACATCGGTAAGTTGTGGGTGCTGTCGCCTTTGAGCACGGAGGTTTAGAGAGACCGTTCCACCCACTTTATAACAGGAAATTACCACTGCTGTGTTTTGGTTTTTTGCTGGTAAGTCCGTCTGCTCCACCAGCCAGAAAACCAAAACCTCGTTTAGACGTCTTGTTTCGTTATAAAGGCCAATTTGGCTAAAAAAGTGTAACTATCGTACCGCTACAGTCGTATGTTTGTGAAATGGTTGTCAGTAATATCGTGTGTGTGCAGGGTTTGAATGTATTTGCTCAAACATGCAAAACTTCTGCTATTGTCCTTTAAAAACGTGATCTTAGGGGGAATCACGCTGAAGCACGCATGTTTTTTTTCATGCATGTTTTTCATCTACTGATAATCTATCCTTCCTTTATCTGACTGCATTTCTCCTTTTGCATTTCTCCTTTCTGTGTGGTTTGCTAGCTTCCTGTTGCTCTGTCAAACTTTTTTTTTTTTTCCTAGTGTGGAACACATGGAGCATGGTGTCCACAGACGGAGCGCTGGTCCAGGGCGGCTACGGCCACAGCAGCGCGTTTGACCCCGGAACCAGAGCCATCTACATCCACGGAGGATACAAGGCCTTCAGCGCCAACAAGTACGGCCTGGCTGGAGACCTGTACAAGTTCGACGTGGACAAGAGGAAATGGTGAGGTTTAGTGTTTGGACAGAGAATACACACTACTGCTCAAAAGTTTAGACTCACTTGTATTTAAGTAGTTCTTGCTGTTTTATTCAGTAATAGTGTTTTTTTTTTTTTAAANTAGACTCACTTGTATTTAAGTAGTTCTTGCTGTTTTATTCAGTAATAGTGTTTTTTTTTTTTTAAATTATGGATGGATGGATGAAACAAACACCAAATTTTATTTTAAGATGTTTTATTTAGTATTTCAAATATTTTAAATAACAAATTACAGTATTTTAGTGATTTCTTGTGGTGAGATTTAATCTCTGCTTTGTAAATATTCAGCATCAGTTTCTAGAGCATCAGGGAATAATCTAGAATTTCCTATAATCTCTGGAACCACATCCAGCTTCTCTACATGAATCTGGAATCATCTACAACTCATGTCAGGATTCTGGACAATTTAAATAAAATGTCTTCATTTTTTACAGCTTCTTGCAAATTATTTTAAACCTGTAGGTGCAAAATACTAACAGACATATAGAATAATTCTATACATATGAAACTAAACTATTTTGACATGACTGGAAACATGGATTCTATGTGAAAATCACTAGTGATTCCACACTTTTGAGCGGTCGTGCATGTCTGAGACAAACATCCTTTAACGTCTGACATCTGTCTACGTTTGTGCAGGACGATTCTGAGGGACAGCGGCTTTTTCCGTTACCTCCACACGGCGGTGATAGTGAGCGGGACGATGCTGGTGTTTGGAGGAAACACACACAACGACACATCCATGAGCCACGGGGCCAAGTGCTTCTCCTCCGACTTCCTGGCCTACAGTCTGGGTTCGTACACATGCGCCACAGCACCCCCTGCTGGCTGAAGCATGCATTTTTTTTTTTCCNCCCCCCCCCCCAGCATGCTTTGCATTCACACGGTCACATTTTCCTCACCTGGGAGCTGCTCAGTACAGCCATATTCTGTTATTTGCTGCTGAGCTGCTCTGCTGGAGCAGTAAGAGGTCAAATATCCCGCTCGAGGGTACATGAGTGGGACCTTTTCACACAAAATGTACAGCATTGTCGTGTTATCTTTTCTGGAAGTACTCAGGGATTCCTCTGTTATCTTCTGTCGTCTCTTGTCTGTAACATTTAACCATATAACGAGTGTTTTGCCTTTATCTCAAAGTCATTTTTTTATTGTTTTTGCAGCTTGTATTTACATGCGTGTAATTCTCGGAGGAGCTCATAGCTGCAATGTCTTGGAGTCTGTCAAATTTCCACTTATTAACTAAAAAATTTAACAAGACAAAGGGTGGGATTCACAAAAAATCACAGTAACTACACCGTGTCACGATATTTGCCCGTATCGACACTTTATGTCTGGCCTTATGTTTTAGGAATTTCCCCCAAACAGTTTAAAAGCTTGGACTGCTCTCTAGAGGCTGTTCTGTTCTTTACAAATAGGCCCAAACAAGATTCAATCAAGTTACTGATTGATCAGTACGCCATAAAAATGCTGCTGCAAACGTGACAGGATGAAATTTACCCTTTACAGCTTGTATTCACATTAGCAAAGAAAGATTAGGTCATAAGGGGGAAACTGCTCAGGAAATTGATCAGGTTTCCTAAAATATCTCTTCCTACGTACTTGTTTTGTTGGAAGATTTCTGTGAAGCTGCTCTTTAAGGAGGTACAGAATGAACAAAGTTAATTAATCTGAGCAACATACCATTAAAACCATTCTCTGGTGACTTTTGTGACACAATCTCTTTTCTCCTTCTTCTTTCTAAATTCTGAAACTAAAGGCAGAATATTGACTTTATTCGCTTTAATTGCTCTTCCTCTCTTTTACTGTGATGGTGACCATAATCAAGATACTTAACGTGATACTCCATCTAAAATCTACCTTAAACTCATATACACTCAGAATGTGGCTCCATAATATATACAACTTACATACATATATTACTGCCAAACATTTTGCTAAATATATTGCTGTAGTGGTACATTTTAGATTTGTTTTTCCTACCTTCCAGGCAGCCACTGGTTTCAGTTTATTCCAGTATGCTATAAAAAATCAACTTGTAGAGACTTGAAATGTGCTTGAGATAAATAATCCATCACAGCGAAACAAATGTTGACCTTTTTTTTTTTTTTTNCCTTTTTTTTTTTTTTGTCAAATTTACTTAATATAACCGATCCAACACTGAGCTGCATGGGAGAAAATGTATGTCTCCGCCAGAGAATATAGTCCCAGGAGAAAACTACTTTTATCGAGGAATTAAAAAAAAACAAAAAAAAAAAANAAAAAAAAAAAAACGACCGTGCCTTCTACATTCAAACATATGTGTTAGCAGATGAAACATATCATTTTAAGGTGTGTGTATCATCTGAACATTTTATTTTGAAAGATTAGAGGATTTGGCAAAGTAACATGAAAACTAAAATATGGTTTTATGTTTTGGAAAATGGTTAGCAGTAACTTAAAGTGTATGCGGCTAGTAGCCACATGTATGTATGTATGCGGCTAGTAGCTAGTATTTATTGGGGTCAAATATACAAAATCACCAGTATGGTCCTTTAAGGTCACCTTTCAAGCTGTGGTTGATTGTTTGTGGAATGATGCAGAGAAAATAGCACATGTTCAACCACTTTCCCTTCAGAAACAATGTTTTCTATCTATTTTTGTTGAATATGAAGATCAGGAGTTGGTTGTTGTTAATTATAGCACTTTGACTTTGCCTGCTAATTAAAACTACAATCAGAGTTGTGGGGTATGTCCTGATAGGAGCTGGCTCAGCTCCGTCAGACGCCGGGCGGCCGGCTGGCATCCTCTTTCTGCTGGTCGCCCGCAAACAGGGCTGAAAACTGCATCTGCAGCTGTCATAAGCTCCTCGTTAATTTGAGGCCCGAGTCCGTCTGGATGAGAGGAAGTATTCCCTGCAGGCCGCAAATAGCCCTGGGATATTCTATTTTTCTGTGTCATTACGAGATGATCGACAGGCGGAGAAATTACAGCTCTCAGGCTAAAGAATCCCCCCGCCCTGCTCTCGAGCATTGCATGATGGGAGTGTAACATCTCCAGCTAGCGTCCATTTTTCCGGCTCGACAGCTCATCAGCAGAGAGATGATGGACTGCAGCAGCAACATGTTGTTCAGTCGCATTAATTTAACTCTCAGCACAGCGGCCCAGTTCTGCGCTCGCCGCAGCCACCTACCCCTCGCTGATTGGCGGAATGAGATTAACTCAAACTGGTCGCCACGGAAACAAATGATGGAGAAATTGAACTTTGGGAATTAAAAAAAATGCTTGTTTTTGTTTTTCCTCCCTTGACCTTCCCCCCCTCCCAACTCCTTCCCTCCGCCGTTGTCCTCTGTCTCATTTTATAATTGGACGAAAACAGCTGCAGGGACGGCGGCGTAGCATCAGCTCTGTAATTGTCTGCTAACTGCTGTTGAGATGGTCGGCGCTCTGAGGACTAATTGCCTCTCCTTAACAAGCTGAACTCAATTAGAGCGCAGGATTTAAAGGCCGTCCGCTGTCCTGACATTAGTGGATGGCGTGGCAATAAATCTCGCCACATTGCCCGCAATACTGGTCTGTGACACCAGAGGGCGCTGTCTACCTGTGGATGGATGCTCCTTGTAGCTCTTCCTCTCCTCTGTGAGAGCTTGATGACTTGCGGTGCATGGTGGCAGTTGAAGGTGATATACTGCAGTCGTTGTTGTGTTACAGCATTTGTGAGGTTTTTTTGGCGTGTTTTTTTTTTATGGCGGTGTTTAGTCATTACAGGCATACGCCATCCCATCCTGTTACAAGACTTTCAGTCACCATATTCATACATCCATATATTCCTTTTCTGGGTCACAAGGACCCTTAAAGGACCCTTAAAGGACCATACCAGTGAATTTACATGTTTGAGCTCAATATGTACAACTCCCATACATATTACGTTACTGACAGCTATTTCTCAAAACATACTACTGGACCAGGAAATATTAGAATTGTTTTTCCTACCTTCCTTGTTTCACCAGTATGCTATAAAAGCAACTAGTAAAGACCTGAAATGTGCTTGAGATAAATAATCCATCACAGCAAACACAATATCTATTACATGTTTTTGTTTAAGTAACGTTATTTAACCGATCCAACACGGAGCAGCATGGAAGAAAATGTATGTCTCCGCCAGGGAATATAGTCCCAGGACTATATTACATTTAATTTCTTTTACAGAGAAATTTAAAATGATCGTTACTTCTACATTCGGACATACGTGTTAGCAGGTGAAACATTGACTTTTGAATGATTAAGGATTTGGAAAAATGAGTTTTTTGACGGGAACCGTTATGCTCTAGAAGCCATAGATGGGTAAAAGTTCAGTTTTTGCAG
Organism: Lucifuga dentata; assembly: GCA_014773175.1. Taxonomy (NCBI): domain Eukaryota; kingdom Metazoa; phylum Chordata; class Actinopteri; order Ophidiiformes; family Bythitidae; genus Lucifuga; species Lucifuga dentata. Next base: position 10,441 of record VXCM01000809.1, read on the forward strand.
GTCAAACACTAAATGAAAACAGCATTAGAGCGTTTTTGCCTCAGATTAAAGGACTATACTACCTATTTTGCATGTTTGAGCCTAATATATTCAATTTTCATACACATAACGTTACTGACAATCATTTCCCAAAGCATGCTACTGGAATGGTGAATTAAAATTATTTTTCCTACCTTCCAGACCTCCATTGGTTTCAGTTCATTCTGTTTATTCGGCTATTAAAATTAACTTGTTGACACTTGAAACATTCCATTATTGTGAAACGTGTTCATGTGTTTTTAGAAGGTACATTATTTTAGCATTTAAACACAATAAAAAGCGTGGAGTGAATGTATGCCTCCACCGGGGAATATAGTCCCAAAAGAAGACCTGCATTTATGGAAAAATTTAAAGGACCGTGACTTCATAAGGCTGTGTAACTATTAGCAGGAGAAACATGGATTTTTAAGGTGGGTGTATCACTTGAATATTTGATTTTGAAAGATTAAGAGATTTTGCAAAATATCAGGAAAGCTGAAATACGGTTTTATCCTTTGGGAAATGATTGTCAGTAACGTAACATGTATGAAAATTGAATATATTAGGCTCAAACGTGCAAAATGGCCGGTATGGTCCTTCAAAGCATCTTAGCGTGGACGACATCTCTATCTGTGGGAGGAAACCTGGGAGAAGTTAGAAACTGCTCACAGAAATGGACGCCAAATCGAACCCAAGCTAGCAAACAGTAACACCTCATCATCCACCATCGCTGCAGCTCATTTTACAGATTCAACTCTTTTTACATCCCAGACACTCGTGCCTTTTTTCATTTTTCTGCCTGGATGTTCTCTTCAGGAGCGTTTGGTCCTCTGGGTCTCGGTCAAGGACGCTTTACCAAAGCCTGACACATTGATTGTCAGAGGGTTGGACGCTGTCAAAGGTCTCGCTAACGGCCCACGGCGGCACTGAAGACGTGTATGATTTGATACGTGAAGGGAAGGTTGAGAGATTGATCTCTATCTGTCTCCTCTCTTTATTCCAGCGTGTGATGAGTGGACGGCTCTGCCTCGACCAGACCTCCACCATGATGTCAACCGCTTTGGACACTCTGCAGTCTTCAGCGACGGGTAATAATTTACACGCCACTTATCTGAAAGAAGAGTTAGAAAAGAGAAAATGGAAAAGAAAGTTCAGAAGCAAAACGCCGGAAGCTGTTACGTCTGAAGTCATGAGCGTGCTCTTTAAAAAAAAAAAAAAAAAAANAAAAAAAAAAAAAAAAAGGGTCGTGATGTTAGATTATTTTATTCATGTTCCCGATTAGGTAAAAGAAGTGTGGGAGCCATTGAATGTGGCAGAGTTTAATTTCTGTAATTCTGGAAAAAAGAAAAAAAAAAAAAAAAAAANAAAAAAAAAAAAAAAAAATCCACCTTGAACTGATACAAAAAGTTCCAAAAAGCCAAACTGATTGCAGCACGCTGTACGGCAGCAGGAGAAAAAGCAAACCAAGGACAGCTGACAGAGATGATATTACAAAAAGAAAAAGAAAAAAAAAACCTTTGTGCGTTCATACATGACATTTCATTATTAGACTGTGATATGAATAGATTGCGATGAGGATCGAGCCGCGACCAGAAGAGATGACTCATCGCTGAGCGTTATGTGCAGCACCAGCAGTGCAACGTGCAGCCATGCTTATTAAATTATACATCCTGTTGCAGAGAATGCATCAAATATTAACGTGATCCGTCGGCCATGTTTTCAGTCGATCTCACCGAGTTTCAGCAGCATTTAGGAGTTTCCTTATGCGTGCATTTATTCTTCAAAATGACTTTGGCCAAAATCATTTTGAGAGATATTCATTTAGATATCATGACACGTGGAGTTTTACAGCCATGAACAGTACATGAGACAATTTAAAGACAATTTAAAAGCAGAATTTACAGCGGCAATATTAAACTCTTGATAATAATTTTTATTCTTTACACACAAATTAGACATTAAAATGCTCCTCTTTGTTTTGTTTACTGATTTTAAATGAAAAGTAGCAACGTTTTATTTCCCTGCACACGCAAAATTGTTTGGGATAATTCATTAAAAATTATGGTAAATTAATAAATAGTAATGATTAAAATTCTCCGCTTTCTCTGCTGCAGAGAAAGTGAAACCGAATGTCCGACTGCACAAAAAAAAAAAAANAAAAAAAAAAAAACAACGCTCGGTAAAAATTAGGATCCCAATCCAACCCTGGCTTGATTGACTTTCATAAATGGACCTTTTGTCTTACTGAAAATTTTCTTTGTGGACGTTTAAGGTTTGTATTTGAGTACCTCTGGAATAGAACGTTAAAACACATCAGCAGGGAGTTGGAACACAACAGGAGTGCTGCACTAATACAGGCTGATGCCTTCNAACACATCAGCAGGGAGTTGGAACACAACAGGAGTGCTGCACTAATACAGGCTGATGCCTTCATTAGAAATCATTTCTGGAGCCATAGCGGCTACATAATGTGCTCTTGGTGACTAATTCTTCTTGAAAACTAATTAGTTACATATTTTTGTCATTTCTTGTGCAATAAATTATAAAACAAACTGTGTATTGATGATTTTGTTTTAAAATCTGGGGGTGGCCTCAGACTTCTTCTGGCCTGCAGTGTGTATCTAGAAACATTCACCCTAGTTACCAATAAAGAAAATCATCCAGCAGCAAGTACAAGCAGCAAACACATCAGTTTCCTTTATAAAACAAACAAACAAACAAAAAAACTCCTCTCTAGTTCTTTCTTCATGCTTTCATGTCCTCACTGAGTCCTTCAGCTGTCATCCTTTGCATCGCCATGATGGCTCACACGGTTTAAATGGGAAAGAGAGCATCATGGGTAAATGTCTAAACTGACACAAACCCTGCAAGACAGCTGTGTTTCCTCCTCCTCCTCTTCCTCCTCCTGCGCACTTCCTCCTGATCTCTGCATTCAGCGGGATTTCCAGAACAAAGAGATTAATGCAAATTATCCATCTTCCCTGCTCGGCCTCTATCAGCACACACACACACACAGGCTTCTAGTAATCCTAGCAGCTGCACGGAGGCCGGTGGAAAAGATGTTCATGGATCCCCTGCACCCGGCCTCCGAACTGTACATCCACAAACACATGCACACAGCAGGAGGGGGGTCAGCCGGGACCAGGAATCTGACCAGGAAAGAAGAGTTTTTAGGGGATTTAACAGATTTCTGAGGGGGAAAAAAAATCAGTCAGAAGAAGCTTCACCGTGCAGAAAAAGGTGGAATTTGGTTAAGATAGCAGGTATAAATCCTCCTCTCACCTTGTTCTCACCTCTCCCTCCTGTTGCCTTGTATCAGATCTGCTGGGTCAGTAACAAAACGCAGTGTGATGTTCTCTCTCTCTCTCTCTCCCCCTCCCCCCCCCACAGCGTGATGTTCGTGTTCGGCGGCTTTAACAGTCTGCTGCTGAGTGATGTCCTCACCTACACCTCGCCTGACTGCTCCGCCTTCACCAGCCCGGCGTCTTGCAGCCAGGCCTGGCCGGGGATCCACTGCCTCTGGAACAGCACCCAAGGGTCCTGCCTGCCGTGGGAGGGCGGCGCCAACACACAGGAGCAACTCCCAGTTTTCTGCAACACGAGATCATGTAGGTGCCCGCTTGTGACACAGCATCTCTTCATGGCGTCGCTGCTCGTCCGCTAATGTAAATCTTCTGTCTCGCTGGCTTTTCTTGAGTGTCTGCAGCCTCATCTGGATTCACGACACGACGACGTCTCATGAGATGCATAAACAGTTTGTCACAGTTTGTTTGTCACAGGCTGTTGATGCAGGATTTTGCTAGTCAGAGACAAAAAGGCCTGTTACACGCCAAGAACGATGAATAAATGACATGAAATTGCAGATTTTTTGGAGGTGGTAAATATAACACATGATTTTTGTGAATATTTAAATAGGTTCACCCCCCCAAAAAAACTCATTACAAAAAATGGAGTCACCATGATGCCCTGGTCCTGATTTTTCTTAACAAAAGGAGGGAAAAAATGGAGATTCTGGTGTGTCCGATACTGAGGAGGAGGCAAGAGCACAGGGAATTTCATTGTTTCATACAGAAATTGAATTTAAATCCAATATTCTCTTTACTTTTTAGCTTTATTTTAGTCTCCACCAACCCCTGACAAAAGTACAAGTTTGTATCTTGTTAGATACTCGACTTTCTTCTCTAGCTGCTACTTAGCTTTGGTCGTTTAACTTTTCGGGTATTAATTACGGTTCATGCTCATGCAGCAGATGCAAACAGGTGTGACACCGATGTGATTGGATCAGTCTTTCTAGCAAAAAATTTGTTTGGTTTCAATATGATTTTTATCTATTTAAAACAAATCTGCCATGTTAATATTTGCAGACGCAGATAACGAGCGGTGCGACTTGTACTCTGACTGCTACAGCTGCACCGCCAACACGAATGGCTGCCAGTGGTGCTCCGCCCAGTGTGTCTCTCTGGGAAGCAACTGCACCTCCACCACGGTAAGAGAGCCGAGGCCAACCAATCAGGGCCTTCAGAGATGTCACATGACACCAGATCGCATTTTCTTACAGTATTTAAGTTTGGAAATATAGTTGCACATGTAGACTTTGCACGGATTGACTAAATAGTGTCCTTAATATCTTGAGGATCCAGCATCCTTTTGCTATAAGCAGGTTATTCAGATAAAGGGCAATACCAGTGGTTTTGCATGTGTAAGTCCAATAAATACTACCCGCATGCACATTACTTTAATGCCAACAATTTTCCAAAACATAAAATAGTGTTGTAGTTTTGCCAAGTCCCCTAATCTTTCAAAATCAAATATTCAGTGATACATCCACCTTAAAAATCCATGTTTCTCCTGCTAATAGTTACGCAGCCTTATGAAGTCATGGTCCTTCAAATTTTTCCATAAACGCAGGTCTTCTTTTGGGACTATATTCCCCGGTGGAGGCATACATTCACTCCACACTTTTTATTGCAATTAAATGCTAAAATTTTGTTACTACTAAAAAAAAAACCTGAATACACGTTTTGTTCATGATGATTGATGGATTATCCAAAGAACGTTTCAAGTATCAACAAGTTGATTTTAATAGCAGAATGAACTGAAACCAATGGAGGTCTGGAAGGTAGGAAAAACATTTTTAATTCACCGTTCCAGTAGTATGCTTTGAGAAATGCTTGTCAGTAACGTTACGTGTATGAAAATTGAACATATTAAACTCAAACATGCAAAATGGGCGGTATGGTCCTTTAACGAAGTAACATTTCATTACGTGCCATATGATTGGGCGTCATTTACGGAGCATGAAATGTCATAACTTGGTACCTCGCATCTCAGAACTGACGGCTTGTATTTGCTGCGATTTCTTCTCAGGGAACCATAATGGAATATGAAGTTTGCCCCAAGGACAACCCGTCCTACGTTTGCAGCAAGAAAACCAGCTGCAAGAGCTGCGCTGTGGACCAGAACTGCCAGTGGGAACCTCGCAACCAGGAATGCATCTCACTGCCAGGTAAAAAAAAAAAAAAAAAAANAAAAAAAAAAAAAAAAAAGGGAAATTTATTCAATATTTTACTGTCAGATTAGCATCACATACACATCAATACATGCATATGCAGGCAGATAATAAAGGGGACATATTAGGCTTTTTGCCTTTCCTGAACTTCCCTGAAATCGTTGTTCCTGACTAGCCAATCAGAACAGAGCAGGTTTTTTTGAGATGAGCCTTAAAGAGGCATCACCTAAAATGTTCTGTTTTCACTCAGTGTGCACAGCATTTCTGCAGCAAAGGGAGAGTAAAAGTATATAAATGTGTGTTTTGCACATTAAAGTATTGCTAAGTTTTTAAAATAGACCCTAAATGAAAATAAGAACATGGAAATCTGTATAATCCCCTTTATATCCCCTTTAAATTAACCAAATTTAGCCTCGTTTCATACAGTTTCCCGATCGGTTTTCTGTCTTATTGGTACCGACAGTGAATCTCTTTTCTTGCAGAGAACGTGTGCGGTGAAAGTTGGCATCTGGTGGGAAACTCCTGCCTGAAGCTCATCACGGCCAAAGACTCGTACGACAACGCCAAGCTGGCCTGCAGGAGCCACAACGCCGTCCTGGCCTCGCTCACCACGCAGAAGAAGGTGGACTTTGTCCTGAAGGAGCTGCAGATTATGAGCGTGGTAAGGAAAAAGGCAGCGGGGGGGACCTGGATTTTAATTATCGGATTAGATGAATATAATATTCCCTGTGGAGAAATGTACTCATCACAGCACCTGTGAATAGGATATAGATAAGAGTTAAGATACACAGGGAATGATGAAGATTAAACAGATGATTACAGCAAAGAAGACTGAAGAATAATCCAGCGTGAGATGAAGACGCAGCATCACCGCTGACAGATTATTACATGGAAACTGGTGAAGCATGACTCGCTCAGACAGAATAAGGAAGTTTTCAGACTTGCAGATCGTTTGCTCTGATTTGAATCAGAGACTTGATTTGGGTCAGTTTCACACAGGAAAACATCCAATCAAACCAAAATGTAGCAGCAAAAGTCATGTGACAACATTCGCTGCTCATTGGTCAGAAATTTCTGGGGGCGGGAGAAAGAAAATCAAAACAGGAAAAAGATTACTGTGCCAGGAAAATTAAATAATGTGGATACTTTCATCATCATTTGATCCATAAAGCAAGAAAACTAAGACAGCAGAAACTGAATCTGACTTCAAAACAACGTGTGGAAAACCACTTACTTCACATGATGTGAAGAAGATGTGCCGCGTTCAGACATTGAACAGGAGAATGGAGCAACATGCTGAGAACATGTTAGCTTAGTTGATGTGTTACCATCTTTTCAAAACATCCATTTCAGTTGCTATGGCTAATCAAAGTTTTAGTAAAGTTTGTTTTACATTAGACACTCATCAGATTTCCCCAACTTGAGATGAGACGAGATGAGATAAGAAGATAATCCTTTATTATTTCCACAGAGGGGAAATTCCAGTGTTACAGCAGCAAATGGGATTGTTCAAGGATAAAAAACAACAGACAAGATAGTACAATGCAAAAACAGGCAAGCCATTAAAGCCATTAATTGCCATAAATAGTTTAATTAATTAAAGCCATTAATTGTAGTTGATTGTAGTTAAACGTGGTTCTAAAGCAGGGTGTCAAACTCAATCACAGAGGGGCCAAAATTAAAAATTTGGTCCAAGTCGAGGGCCAAACAGGGTCAGCCTTTATTGGAAACAGACTTANGCCAAAATTAAAAATTTGGTCCAAGTCGAGGGCCAAACAGGGTCAGCCTTTATTGGAAACAGACTTAAACTGGCCTCGTTTTCATCAGAGTTCATGACAAATTATTCACACTAATATGAACTTCACTTTAACCGCTGCTCCAAGACATGTATAGAATTCAGAACAAACCAGAGGTATGAAAAAACAGACAAATGAGAGATTAAATTCAAAATATATAACATTTTTTTTATGTCTTCCTCTATCAGCAGTGTTTCACTGACTGTATGAAAAAGTTTTATCACAGGAAATAGCCAGAAAACTGATTTTTCTTAAGGGAAATCTAAAATCACTCTTTGGTTTTCATTAACAACTTCAACAAGCAAAATGAGAATATTCTAAATGTGATTATGCCTTCTTATGTTATATTCTTTAATTACAGCCACATCAGCTCTGCTAACGAGGCTAAGAGGTTTATCTCTAACGACAGTAAACAGCTTCTCTAACTCCACCTGAGCTGAAAGCCTGTTTTCAGATCCACCTTTCCTTTGGCCGTTTCTTCCATGGACTAGCTTAAAGTTCATTAAAAATGACTGGATGGACACAGAGGGGAGGGGAGCTGGCACTTCAGGTGTTGATTGACGCGCCGGCTGTTGCAGTGCATTCTGGGATTTGTAGTGTCCATAATGTGCATGCTATATACTGGTGGGCCAGTTATTATAGAAATTAGATATTATCTCGTGGGCCACATATAACTGTACNCTATATACTGGTGGGCCAGTTATTATAGAAATTAGATATTATCTCGTGGGCCACATATAACTGTACTACAGGCCACATCTGGCCCGCGGGCCTTGAGTTTGACATATGTGATCTATATATTTTCCTAGTGTAGCCTGACTGCAGAGCGTTGGGGATGGGAGTCTCTTCCACTATATAATCAGTCCAGAAACAGAGTCCAGGTGCATGCAGCTCAGCGGGAGACCTCTTCTTCACCCAGAAACCTGGTGATTACAGCACAATTAGAGTAAACACTAACAGCCGAGTTCATCCCAAACGCTGCCTTTATCAGTCAGCAGCTGCCTCTGTCTGAGCAACGCCAAGCATTTATCTCCATCTAGATGGACAAACCCTCCGGGCAGCATCCTGTCTGAGAACACGCTCACTGTAGACACTGTACACACTGTGCACACTTTACACGCGCTCGTCTTAAACAGCTGCTTCATCTGGAATTCATTGCATTGTCTCATTTTGTTTAAATATTGTGGAAATGTTAAACACTGCTAATTGGGGTAAGATCATTTTTTTCTGGTCCCAGAATGAAACGAGCTGCAAATATATTGCAAATTACGGAGCCCCTAAAGTCCTGAATAACAATTTTTTAAAATCTTGTGCGCACAAGATAATAACTTGTTCCCACAAGATAATTGTCTTGTGTGTGTGAGATTAAAAAAAAAAAAAAAAAAAAAAAAAAAATCGTATTCAGGACTTTAGGGGCTCCGTAGGAAAAAAAACAAAAAACTAGAAATTTCTTGAAACGTGTTTTGTGGTGTAAACAGGGACATGTTGTCCTTAATAAAGCTGCTGTGACTGATTCCTGCAGCAGAGACGGGAGCTAACATCTCAAAATGGTCAAAGAGCAAAAATGTCCTTTTACACCAACTAGTGCAGTCCCTGTTTAAAACGTGCCTGATGGTAACGGGATGGTGTTGTGCTGAAATCTGCATATAAAACCCCAAATATGAGTTTTAATGTCATTTCATTCCTTCATCTTCAGAAAGTTATTTACAGTGGGGATGCAAATGTCAGCAGAAGTGGGGATGCAGATTTTGGCACAACACCGGACTTTAAGGTGTGCCTGCCATAATTTAGTTCTGCATGTCCTCGTGAGCTAGCTTTATTTACTGTACAAGGTCAGACTGAGACTGTAGCACAAGACTGGAGCAAATGCTGCGGAGTGTATCCTGCTGTGTGGACTACGTTTTTACCAGCATAGCTCAGTTTGAGAACCGCTCATCCAAACAGCTTCACGTGACACTGCACGTCCTTGGGTCCTGAGCAATAAAACTGCTGAATTTTAACTTCATACAGTGCCGGGTTCTAGAGATGTGGGTGCCACAGACAGAGATTTCTGTCATTATAGTTAGATAAGAGCAACATTAAGTAAGCAGTTAAAGTACAAATACATCCATCTAGAGCATAAATCACAATATGAAGATTGATAGTAGCTGTTTAACTCAGTTCACCAGTATGAAGAAAACTTTATTTCTGGGACTTGATACCTTCAAAATGTTAATTCTTTTTCTGCTATGTCGTAAAAAATGTAACCTTAATTTCAGTCTCAAAAATTGTTAAACAACTTAAAAATAAGTAAATATTTCCTGCGGTTGATCACATCTGTTTTGTTGCTAATGTAATTTTAATGTATCTCTTGTGAATCATAACGCTGCTACAGCCAGAACTGCACAGAACTGAACAGAACTGCTGTATAAATATTGCATAAACAATAAGATATCTAGAATGTGATATTTACTACTGTGAAACTGCCAAACGGCTATAATATTCTCTTGCGAGAATGTTCGTTTACACCACAGTGTTCTGTTGCTGCGCGGCTACCAATCAGCTCACCGGAATCAACGACCCCCCCCACGACCCCTGCCGCCCACACACACATGTTTTTGAACAAGGCTGGAAAAAAAGTACAGAAAGATGGATCAACTCAGACTGCAATTTTCTGTGTGCTTTGTGTTTTATTGGTAATGTTCAGCCTTTGATTCACTTCACCTGAACACATTTGTAGTGTTTTATATTATATTTCCCACTGGATGATTCTGCTGTTTGATGAGCTGATGTGCTGCCGGCCAATCAGCTCTAAAATTAAACACTGTATTTCAGGTTAATGACATTTATGCCCCAAACATGTGTGGGTGTGTGTATAAATGAATGTGTGCTTGTGTGTGTGCGTGCATACATGTCTGAATATATTACTTTGCCATGAGGAAAGACAACTTCAAACTCAAGGGCAGCACACATCCATCTGTTCCTCCTCTGCAGCCTGTCATGTCTGTACTTCTGCGCTGCGTGATGCCGTGAACTCTGGGAAACATGTTTCCTTACGGCCGTGTGTGTAACATTTGTGCGCCTAGTAGTGCTCGTTGGTTTTCACGCCGCTGATTTCTGGCAGAATGCAGCGTTGCACACCGCGACTCATTAAAAAGCCACTTTGTGCAGCATGCAGAACTCATTTTGTGTAACTGGCTGGTGTTTGTCAGTATATATTATCGTGATGTGTTGGATTGAACACACAAATGTGTATATGAGCACTATGAGTTTGTGTACGTGTGTATATAAATATGTATAGGGATATTTTTACTATTTCTTAGAATTTTATATTTACTGATAATGTTTTCAGTATGTATTTTTTTGTCTTTGTTTTTGAGTTTTAGCTATGAATTGTATGACGGCAGCAAATGTAAGACTTGAGTCCAAGACAAATTTCCCTCCTGGGACAATAAAGTATACCTTAATTTACAGATTACAGAGAAGTTATCAAAATACACTACAGGCCAGAAGTTTAGACCACCCCCAGATTAAAAAAAAAAAAAAAAAAAATCATCATTACACTGTTTGTTTTACAATTTATTGCACAGGAAATGACAAAAAAAATTACATAAAATAAATGTAACTAATTAGTTTTCAAGAAGAATTTGTCACATCAAAGCACTTTGACTTTGGTTTGGTCAAAGTAACCCCCTCTAGCCAATCAGAATTCTCAAAACCTTTTGCTTCTGTTTTGAATGGATGTAATTTTGGCATAATTTTGATGAATGATTTGAATTGTTTTCCTATTGAAGAACGAAATTTTGACCAATAATTGGTAAATCAGCTGGAATCGTGTGACTTTGAATGATAATTCTCTTACTTCATAATTTCTTTAACTTGGACCAAGTCTCCAGATCTCTCTCCCCCAAAACCCCNCCCCCCACAGCATTACTGAACCCCCCATGTTTTACATGCAGAGCAGCAGCTGAGCAGACTGTGCAGCACGTTAATCCAAAATGATGTGGGAGAAGGCAGACAGCAGCTATTGAACAGAATGTTAAAACACATCAGCAGGGAGCGATGCCTTCATTAAAAATCATTGACTATATGTGCTCTAGGTGACAAATTCTTCTTGAAAACTAATTCGTTACATTCATTTTATGTAATTTCCTGTGTGATAAATTGTAAAACAAGCAGTGTATTGCTGATTTTTTTTTAAATCTGGGGGTGGCCTCAAATTTCTGGCCTGTGGTGTATGTGTAAAAAAAAAAAGAAAAGAAANTAAATCTGGGGGTGGCCTCAAATTTCTGGCCTGTGGTGTATGTGTAAAAAAAAAAAGAAAAGAAAAAAAGAGGAAAATAGATACATTATACAGGAGCAACATGTGCAGGAGAAGCAAGATAGATAACACGTCAGACAAAACACTGCAGTACATAATGTTCTGCAATTACTGTACAGTCAAGACCATCACTTATAGTTTGTGCAGGAGGTGAAAGAGCCGCTGGGAAATCTGCCAATAGCTCCGGCTTTTTGCTGAGGCCTGAGTGTTTACGGATCATATTTCAGTCAATCCTTACATCAAGGATTAGATGGATCTGCTCTTTGAGGGAACTTCACAGGATTCAAGCAGCAATGAGAATTCTGCTGGGCGAACTAATCTATCCCCATAATATACACGCGATGTTTAGCATATACTATTCAGAGATACATGTTAGATAGATCCTTGCAAAGTCAGTAATGCTGCAAGCTTCAGGATGGAGGGTNGGGGGTGGATGGGATTGGTGTGAGGCAATGGTGTGAGGGTTATCAGCATGTATAATAGTGAAAACTGCTGAATTGATCCAGAATTGATCTAGAATCTGATCTTCAGGTCGTTATTAGGTCGCTTTCATACCGCTTTGGGTAAAAATGTATTTAGTTACGCCTCTTTAGTCTCATGGAACAAATTGCTATGCTCTTTAAAACTCAAAACTCCTGTAAATGCTTGGTCAGTTTAAAGGACCATACCACTCACTTTCTATGTTTGAGCCTAATATATTCGATTTTCATACATGTAACGTTACTGTCAATCATTTCCCAAAGCCTGGAATGGTGAAATAAAAATGTTTTTCCTACCTTCCAGACCTCCATTGGTTTCAGTTCATTCTGCTATTAAAATCAACTTGTTGATACTTGAAATGTTCTTGGGATAGGTAATCCATCATCGCCAACAAGAAGTATTCAGGTTTTTTTTAGAAGTTCCATAATTTTAGCTTTTAAAGTGCAATAAAAAGCACAGAGTGAATGTATGCCTCCACCAGGGAATATAGTCCCAACGGAAGACCTGTGTTTATCAAAAAATTTAAACGACCATGACTTCATAAGGCTGTGTAACTACTAGCAGGAGAAACATGGATTTTTAAGGTGGGTGTATCGCTTGAATATTTGATTTTGAAAGATTAAGAGAGATTATCCTTTGAGAAATGATTTGTCAGTAAACTTTCCTGTATGAAAATTGACTATATTAGGCTGAAACATGCAAAATGGATGGTATGGTCCTTTAAATCAATTGTAACAGAACACTAGTCAACTGTCTGAGATAGTTTTAATTGATTTATTTTATTTTGTAGTCTGTCTCGTTCCCTTAAATTTATCATTTTGTTTGTTTTTTCATCGCTGTCTGTGATCTCAATGTCATTGTAAATGAGGGCGAGTCTCATTGATTCTCGAAATAACTAAAGGTTTGAATGAATTAGCATGTGCACATATGATCCATCAGCTCGGTGGTTGGATAATTCTTATCTTTTGGTCAGAGCTGTTTGACTTTTCTGCTTCTTTCTTAGTTTTTCGGTCTTGCACCTTTGACTTTTGATTAATGACGTCAGAATGTTTACGTGCACGCTTCACTCTGATTATGTCTGTACTCTGATGAAACTCTGATGAACATGGACAGAAGTAATAGGATTCTACAGTTCGCTGATACACAGGAAGCATTGGATAATCGGAGTGAGAGGAGAGTCCGTCTGGTGAAGAAATACATGCAGAGGTTTCTTACTCCAATGAAAATGCTTACATGCCAGAATAAATTGGTTTACAATCACATAATCTAAGTCTCTTACTCCTATTTATGCTGATTTCAGTCTAACGATGATGTGTATGACATTTAAAAAAAAAAATCTATTTATTACCTTCACCTGAGTATAACTGAAGTTTAAACGTGCGTAAATGATGTGGAATGACAAAAACATATGATTTTCCATCTATCAGTCACCTAAAATTATAAATGCAGGAAATGAATAGGAGTTTTACTTCTAGAACCCAGCTCACCTGACATCACTCCTTCCACTTTATTTCTCTACTGCTGTGATTTAAAAATATCTGAACCCCTCTGATCCATGTCTGTGTTTTTATAAAGGTAATAAGAGCCAAAGCTGGAGAGTTCAGGTAAGCAATCCATTCAAATAACATAAAGACGAGTCCCAAATCCAGGGCGGCGATCCAAATTCTTTATAATATTACCCTGACAAAGCGCTGCACTGCTGGTGGTGTGTTTTGGACTTAAAATGAATAAATGGGAAAACAAACATCAGCTGTGTAAAGGAGAGAGGAAGTTTAGATGGAAAATAGCAGGTTTGAGTTGATGCATGTCAAACAGTGGGAGTGTGTTTTTCCCTTCCCCTGTGGCTTCCTGCTTATTTTAACGCTGTTGCCTGCAGCTTTTTCATCCTCCTGATCTCCCAGACGTGACAACGTCCTCAGCCAGCTCGCCCAAAAACACAAAGACAAATTCATGTTATTCATCTTGTCCAAGAAGAAACAAGCTAATATGAGCGTTTAATAAATGCTGGTTGTTTGACCAATTACTTTGAGTTGGAGCTAAAAATGGTTCAGCATCTCTGCTTCTTGTCTCCAAAATGGGTCGATGAAAACGTTCCTGTAGCTTATAAGACACAAAGGACACTTTAGTCTTGAAAATTCTTCAACACTTGGTTGTCATGTGATCCATTTTTTTTTATTTTTCACATTACTTACCCTGACTTTTGTTGTTTATAGGCTTGACAGAAGTGAATGTTCACACGCGAGCATTTGCAGTCCTGTTTGAAGATTTTAACTCATAATTAACGAAAAGACAAACATTTCATCGCTTTTTGAAGTTAAACAAACTGAAAGGACCATACTGGTGGTTTTGCATGTTTGAGCTCAATAAATACCATTTTCCAAAGTATAAAACTGTGTTTTTTGTTTACAGCGCTGGCCAAAAGTATTGAACCATGTATTAGTTTAAACTTTACCAAAGTACGTCCAAACACAACAAAATTCATTTATTGGTGTTTTACAAGTAGTTGAGTATTTTTCAACTGTTCTTTCGACTTAAATTTGGATTTCAGAGAAGGTAATATGACTATAATATTTCTACAAGTCAGTGAAAAGACATGAAAACTATTTGCTCTGACCCTACCTCAAAGATATTTTAACTTCCTGTTTGATCTCTACTAATAATATAGGTATTCTTCAAATCTTAACAATATGTCAAAAGTGTCTTCCTGCTTAACATTATCAACAACTATTGGCTTTTTTTTCCAGTTGTACTTTAACAGACTAAAAAAATACATTTTGTTATGTTTGGAGTGGTATTTTAACTCAGAAAGAAAAAAGTTTACACAAAAATATAGGGGGGTGCAATACTTTTGGCCAGCGCTGTACATGTTGATTTTCCAAATCTCCTAATCTTCCAAAATTAAATATTCAGGTGACACACCCACCTTAAATTTCAATGTTTCGCCTGCTAACATGCATGTAGAAGACATAACAAGTTTGATTTCTCTGATAAAATAAATTCTTTTTTTTGTCATCTATACCTTTTAACTGTGTGTTCCTGGTTTTATGAATTGTATGCTGTATGTTTTTATGCACTATGTTGTATGCACTTTATGTTGTACGTGCACTTTATGCAACTTGCACACTTGAGGACAAGATGTTTCCCCTTGGGACAATAAAGTGCATCTTATCTTTAAAGCAGAAGCTATTTTTTCCTGCAACTATATTACCTGCTGGAGACACATTGGCCCAGATTCATAAACCGTAGTGCTCCAATTACAGCATTGCTATGTGCAAATATCATGGTACAACCACATTCCCTCATTCATAAACGCCTGTTAGCGACATATTTTAGCGTTAGCCTTAAAGAGGCGTTACTGTGCTATTTCCTTATTTACATGTCGCGGTAGCTATTCATAAAACAAACCCACACGCTAAAATTAAGACCTGCTTCATTCCAGTGGTAAATTTCAGCGGTATGAAATCTGGGCGACTTTTAAAACTTTGCCTCACATGTTAGTGATCAATAACTTTGATAGATAAACTCACTCAGCTGATCAGTCAGTTTTTAAATGGTGAGTTTTGATCCGATCTCACACATGTTCTTTTGGTGTTCTGCTTCACCTGCTGCGCTGCACACGTCTGAGTTCCTCACACGCTTTCACCCCCATCCNCCCACCCACCTGCACAGCACAATTTCACTCCAGAGGTTAATATAGTTAATATGCACGGTTTCCTGTTATTTTAGTGTCAATCTTTTAAACTGTGGAGCTCTAAAGCAAAATGTATGCTTCCTTTTGCCGGTTTTTCGCTTTAAAACCAGATGAATCAGGATAAACTCATTAACACGCTGATCTTCATCAGCTTTTACCTGTCACACCTCACAGCAATGCTGCCTTCATGTGACAGCGGTGCGCTGATTATCATAAGAGAAGTTTTATGAATGAGTTTCAATTATCACAGTGCACATTTAGGTCAACACTACAAACCATAGCTCCATTTTTTTATGAATTGGCCCATATGTATTCTTCCAAGTAGCTCCATGCTTGATTGGCTAAATTAAGTATCTTTGACCAATAATAATAATAATAATAATAATAATAATAATAATAGTAATAATAATAACAATAACAGCATGATGTTTGCTGTGCTGGATTACTTACTGTATCTCAAGTCTCCACACAATAATTTTTATAGCATACTGGAATGAACTGAAACCAATGGCTGTCTGAAGGTTTGAAAAACAAATAGAAAATTTACCACACCAGTAGTATTGTTTTTGGAAAATGGTTGGCAGTAATGTAATATGTAAGTGAGTAGTATTTATTGAAAACATGAAAAACCATCAGTATGGTCCTTTAAATCAGTCTCATTTGAAGAACTCTAAGCTCAGCGTCTTTGATTTTTGTGCTAGTTTCAAGAAATCTTATTTGATCATCTTTACCTCCCTCGTTGGTAGATTTATTACATAATACTCTGAAAATCTCCAAGATGCCAGAATCCTTTGCTTTTGTCTCGTAGTGGATTTTTTTTGTTTGGTCCAGACCTCCTGTGAAAAACCACTTTGTGTCCTTTTTGCCTTCACTGGACATACCTGCCCCACCTGCTCCTGATCTTGCTGCTGTCTTGTATAAAAATACTCCAGGGACAGGAACACTGTACGCAGCCATTTATTATCTTGCCACCGTGGCTTCTTTTTCTCTGCTGGTTGTTTGTAACATCGGTGATCTTGGAACTGAGGCTCATTCTTCTTTTGTTCGTACTTTTTAAGAGTCTCTGGCTAAGAACCATGTTAAATGCTTTACATATGAATTATATAAAAAAAGTTTCCTTTGAATGTCTCATTTTCTTTTGGATATCTACCCCTTAATTTGGTACAAACACTAACATAGGTGGGCTTCCTGTTTCCTTTTGATCACGGACAACTGGCCAAGCAAGGAACAAATAGGCGGTTTAAAAACTGACCCAGACAAAAAATACAACGCAGTTAAAGCCATGATCTAAAGCGTTCTACTTAAAACCAGCATTCATGTGCTGGTTTTAAATTGCTAACAGCACCACGCTGCGCCAAGTGTTTATAATCACAGTGACAGTGTACGATATTCTGGCCTGTAGGCAACAGCTCCTTCTCCAATTATGTTTCTCTTGGCCTGAGATTGAATCTATTACTGTGTAATTGCCTCTGTATCTCCAGCTATCACCCACAGCACTTTCTCAGATTATTCACACATATGGTGAGTAAATGTTTGCTGGAAATCAATGCTACTTTTAGGATGTTGGTGGTAATGAACAGCAAGTGTCCTTACGCCACCCACAAACAGTTACTAAAGGAGGATTATATCTCTATTATTAGTGAGACTGATTGAGAAACTTTCTTCATTTTGATGTTGGGGTTTTTTTGTTTTTTTTTTTGCAGAGGAATGAAAACTGTTTTGGAAACGTGTATATGTGAGTGTGAAATCAGGCTGGTGCTTGATAAAAAAAATATCTCAATATTTTGTATAATCTGATCGGCTGAGTGGGAGGAGTTCATGCAACAAGACAAACTAGGTTATCAGCCACAGAACACAAGATATACTCTAACTTCCTCCTCCTCCTCCTCCTCCTCCTGCACAGGTTTTTCTCTATCATTTACACGACCATCTACAAGCGACCTGATTTGGATGTTTTCCCACACATGGCATGTATCGGATATGTGTTTTTAAGGTGTAAATTATTCAAATTTGTGGATGAAAATTAGCCTTCTTGGCTAAATCTGATACATTTACACCATGGTTATGCATGATGTTGATTAATGTATATGGTCCTTGCAAAAATTAAAAAAAAAAAAGCNCACCATGGTTATGCATGATGTTGATTAATGTATATGGTCCTTGCAAAAATTAAAAAAAAAAAAGCACATGGAATTAGATATTCTTAGATCCATTTTAGCCACATGCATATATGGAAATAAATCAGATACATACAGTATCTGGATATCCACCAATGTGACTATGATCTAAATACACAGATTGAGATTTTTTTTTTTGCCATTCTGACTCTTACATTACAGGCCAGAAGTTTGAGGCCACCTCCAGATAAAAAAAAAATAATAATAATAAAAATCATCAATACTCTGTTTTACAATTTATTGCACAGGAAATGCCAAAAATACACAAAATAAATGTAACTAATTGTTTCTCGAGATGAATTTGTCAATAAGAGCACATTATGAAGCCCCTGTGGCTACAGAAATGAGTTTTAATTAAGGCATCAGTCTGTATTAGTGCAGCACTCCTGTTGTGTTCCAACTCCCTGCTGATGTGTTTTAACANATCAGTCTGTATTAGTGCAGCACTCCTGTTGTGTTCCAACTCCCTGCTGATGTGTTTTAACATTGTGTTCAATAGCTGCTGTCTGCCTTCTCCCATATCATTTTCACTTGCTACACAGTCTGCTCATGCTAAATCTGGGTGGCCTCAAACTTCTGGCCTGTAGTGTACATAAAATAAGCAACCATCAACACATTATGACGTTGGCAATCAATATCATGAAAACTCTCCCTCAACAGAAATAGAGGACAGGCTGTATACTATATATCAGACATGCTGATGTGCTGGTGTGTGTTAAGAGGATTTCCCGCCACCACAGTCCGACTCACAACCCGCGTCTGCTCTGCTAACTCCTGGCATAAGGACAGATCCTGATGGGAGAGTTTTGGCGATAAATTCCGGCACAACATACTGAATATTTATTTGAATAATCTTCATAATCAAAAGCTGCTAACCCGCTCATCATTGTTAAAGATTTTAAACATGTGACCCCATTGCCTCACGTCCTCGCTTTGCATCCAGATTTCCCTGTGAACTCAGGTAGCAGTGATCAAGATGCAACACGTGTTCAAATCCCTTTTCTCTGTCTTCAAACATGAAAGATTCTTTGGAAAGTAATAGCTTACATAAATATTTCTGGCTCATTTTTGTCCATGAAAGTGTTTTTGTTTTACATCCATATCAGAAATGTGGATTTCTGCATCCGCTGATTTTGTTTCAGGTCAAAATGATGTAAACACAGTTATCGGATAAGGACCAGTTAAAAAAATACTCTGTCCAAAAAAATATGATAAAGGGAAAAGATTGGAATTAGGCATTAAGACCTGTCATGTAAATGTAGCCATAATGTCTCTAAATTCATTGTGAATGCACATTATAAACTTTCATAAACTACACTGACACTGATTCCACACTTGAGCAATTTACATGAAAATGTAATCGTTTGCATCAATGGCTTTACACCATATGGCGAGAGCTTTAATTTAAATTTTAAAGATTTCCAAAACTACAATCACTAATCCACATCACATCCGCCACAGCTGGCAGCAAGTCAACAGTTTTAATTTGTTGATTCAACATTAATGTGCGTCGCTGTGTAGCTGCTGTCAAGTTTCCAGATGTCATGTTTTTTCATATCTTAACATCAAATCAAAAACAAAGAGCAGTTTGGAGCTGATATTTGCAGAAAGCTGCTGCTGTAAACTTCATGTGCTCAGTAACTAAACCTCTCTCAAAACATGGCCGTTATCCTGTAGGAGATAAAGTTATCCTGACTGATGCCTCTCAGCATTCACACACCTATTATTCCACATATTTACTCACAGTACAGTAAGGACGCAATGCAGCTGACCTCTGAGTCATTTTCTACCGTGTTTCCTGAAGCCCAAACCGAGCGGCGCTAAAATATTAAAGATGCGGCGTGAGCGCTATGTAAACAAAACTGCTCTTTGTGAAAAGTGGAAAACATCATTACGTGGATTTACTGTCTGAAAATCACCTGCTGGCTGTTCCGGGTCGCAACGATTCTGCTAAGTGACGGTCTGTCCTGTGAGGACACGCTCACAAACACCAGGCTGGAGCCAAATATCTAAGAGAAGGCAGGTAATGATCTTGCAGAGTTTACCTGCAAAACAACGAGAGAGAGAAAGGAGTGAAATGTTTTGAGGAAAAAGAAGTATCAGTTCTATCGCTGGTGGTTGGAGAAGTCGCAGGATAGCAGCCAAAAGATTTCTGGCTTGAGTTTGTAATTGCTGAAAAATAAGAAGTGGGCTTGAAGTAGGAGTAGTAGTTGTTGTTATTGAACAAGAGTGCAACTTTTTGAAATGCACAGGTTTTTATCACCTCCTTCGTTTTATCAAATCTCTGAAGCGAACGTTCTGCAGAAATCGACTGTCCCTGCGTGAGCGTGGGCGTTCCTGGCCGCTCTTCATGCCAGAGTCTCCATGCAGCATCCTGACAGTGGTTTCACCATGACACCGCTGATGCTTTCTGGCAAGTTTGCCTGCTGCTTAGAACTTCAGTCCTGGGGAATTTCTGTTTACAGAAAGTGAAACATTTCAGAAAGTGTTGTAATTCTCCGTGAATTTTCAAAAATGGAATCTAAAAGTCTGCAAAGTACGCAAGTTTTCATGACAGCGAGGCTCTGCTTCAGGAGCGTGCTGAAGTGCTTATCAGGTGCTTGATACGATGGCAGGATGTCACACTAAATCCAGGTTATCGCCTTTTCTCTCCCTCAACAAAGTAGGAAGATTGAAAGCAGACGGAAGGATTTTTACAGACTTTGGGTAAAAGTGGTGTCAGATCAATCTTTTTGTTCTTTCGGTCTTGTGGCTTTACCACGAGGAAGACGCTTTTGTGGAAGCGGCTGAGACGTGATCATGAATATGTCTTCTTAGCTGTGGAGGAAAATGCCGTATACATGGATGCTGTCTCACTCCATATGCAGGACTGAGTTCTTAAAGGACCATACCGGTGGTTTTGCCTGTTGGAGCCCAATAAATACTATCCGCATATGTTACTACCAACCATTTTCCTAAGTATACTACTGGAGCATTTTCAGATTCTTTTTCCTACCTTCCAGACTGTCATTGGTTTTAGTTCATTCCAGTACGCATAAAAATCAACTTGTAGAGACTTGAAACATGTTTGAGATAAGTGATCCATCGCTGTTATTATTTTATTGTCAGTTACTTAATTTAACTCATCCGCCAGGAAATATAGTCCCAGCAGAAAAACTGCTTTAATCAGAGAAATTAAAACAAGCATGGCTTCTACATCTGAACGTGTGTGTTAGTAGGCGAACCATTGAATTTTAAAGTGTGTCGCCTGAAGATTTGATTTGAAAAAATATTTGGCAAAATAACGCAATGAAAATACAACTTAATATTTTGGAAAACGGTTGGCAGTAACGTCATGTGTATGCGGCAGTATTTGTTGGGCTCAAACATGCAAAACCAAAAGTATGGTCCTTTAATCGGTTTATGAGAATACAGCAGGTTAGAAAATCATTTGCAGAATTCTTACAAGGATTGTAAACTGAAGAGCATTTACTTGCCTGAGTACATTGACATACAATCACATAAACAAGCTCTGTTACGTGGAATTTGCCATTGATTATGCTGATTTCAGATTATGACGTTTGAGAAAAATCACTTATTGCGTTGATCAGATTAGAATGAAAGTTTTAACATGCATGTAACATGCTGAGTGAGAGTAGAATATAATGATTGAGAGCACATCTCTAGTATATTTTGGAGTTAAATGGTAACATAAACAGCGTATTTGTACATTGGAGGCTTGTCTCGTGCGCTGACTCGGGTCGCGGTCGTTTTAGTATCGCCTGCTGCACTTGTTGAGCACCGCCCTCGTTGCCATGATGATGAAATAGCAAAACATCTGAGTCAATATTGCTCCTGAACAGCAGCTTTACTCTGAGGTCCTCGTTTCTGGTTATAAATGTCTGAATTTGCCTGAGCGGCGTCGTGAGGCTGAAGGGACCCACAGCTGTTTGCACCTAATGAGGTGTCGAATGCATCTGAGAACAGCCAGGCTTTGTAGTTTCCCATGAATCTCTGCATGACGCATATGAAACATAATAAGATGGTATTTTTCATGGTATTAGATTACACAGCAAAGCAGAAATTACAAACTAGAAATGACTGAAAAATACAATAACTGCCTTTTAGTCAGTTTTCCCCCACAAAATCAAGCAAAACTTGAAATGCAAACAGTTATTGCAACATTTACTCAAAATGGTAATGCGTGTTATTTAATTCAGCCTAAATAATATAATAAAATTCCACATATCTTCTGTATGGCCAGCCATGCTCGATAAACCATGCTGAGCTACAGAAACAAATGTGTGTTTGAAAGAAGCCCTGAAGCTGCACGTACTTCACAAAAAGTGAAAGAAAAGTAGTTAAAACCATTTTTTCCGATATGTGATCATTTTCTTTTATTCTTCAGGTGCAGCAGTAAAAGTGTATTTCAAAGACTCCAGCTGTCACTTTGTTTCACAGTTTAGACAGAGAAGCACAAAGGAAATAAATATCTGGACAGGAAGAGTAAAAACACTTACTATGAAACCCTCTGCTGCACTGTCTGCTTTCTGCTCAGGACCAGGCAGTGTTAGTGGACTGGAAAAAATAAAATTCCTGCAAAATATTCTGTAATCCAATAAAAAAAAAAATGTCTTGTATCAAGCAAAAATCCTCCAATTTTAATAAAAACAAATCTTGCACTTCTGCCAATTGTTTTTATTCTTAACTGAGAAAAATGTGAATGCTTTATTAAAAGTGGGTGAAACACTTGATTTTGATATTGAATTTTTTTTTTTTTTTTTTNATTTTTTTTTTTTTTTTTGCAGTAAAGCTCTTCCTGCCATGTAAATCCAGCTTGTGAACCAGTTTGAACCACGTGGGGCAAGACCAGGTAGGAAAAATCCTCTGAATAAGACTGTATTCTGTGTATGTATTATTTCTAGAAACCTAAATGAGAATCACTGGTCTGTGCAACTGAATTTCCCATCAAAATCTCGTTGTACTGCTTAGTACAACGATAATAAAGGTGATATATAAAATAAAATGGTTGATGCTTGCTGCGAGAGCAAAAACCAGAATCTTTTCTGCACCATAACATGATTATATATTTTTTTTAAAACTGGCTTTTCTGTTGGGGTTTGTGTTTGATCGGAATTGTTCATCCTGACGGAATTAAAAGACACCAACAAAGTTCGATAAAGCGAAGCTCTTCCTCTGCCAAAACTGCTTGATGGCCAATAATGCAGCACTTTGTAGCTTCCAGCTGCGAGTGTGTGTATATTTGTGTGTGTGTGAATGTGCGTTTCTCCCTGAGGCCTTAATATGCAGTAAATTAGAATGTGTGTTCTTAGTCAACTTGCCTTGCTAACAGTTGAATCCAGCATAAGTCAGCATTTCCGGGTTGAGCGGTGGGATTCTGCCGAGAGGTTTGCCTCTTGTTTAGTTGTCAGAGACAAGCTGTTTCCCAGATTAGTTTTAATGTAAACCTCAATTAGTCTGGCTTCAAGTGGCCCCTAAAGGAAAGAATGCTATTGCTTCCCAGGCACTACAGCAAATAAACAACCACTTATTTGCTGTTCATGTGTTCCAGTCTCAATAAATAAACAGTTTATTATTTCTCGAAACCCAAAATGAGAATCGCTGATCTGTGCATCTTAAAAATAAAATGGCCGCTGCTTGTTGTGAGATTCCTGACCAGCAGCTAATTCTCTGTCCTGTGAGGTGTCATATTATATAACCGTCTGTATGAATGATGCCCGACTAGGACAGATGTAATGCTTCTGCTGTCAATTTACCGGCTGAAACTGGGCTCAATACAGCCTAACAGCCATCAAATCCACTGAATGGTTAATATCCTTTTCATTGTGAAGTTGTACAAATCCCTTTCTGTTCCGCGGGCATGTCAAATGTGGATTTAACAGGAGTAATGAAAGCAAAGTCCTCCCCCCCCCACAAAATGCAATTATAGCGTATGAATTATGAACAGTTAAACCCCCATAATGATTCTCAAGCCAGTGGGACAATTACTGCGTTTCATTTGCAGATAGCATCACCGCAGATATGTCTCGGTTTGACATTTTCAAAGCCAGAAGTTCATGAAGGGTTTTAACATCCAACCAGAGAAGAAACACCTCAGGGCTCCTCGCAGGAAAAATATAAAAGGTCACTGACAAACTTCTCTGTGATCGACACTCACAGGAGTTCATTCAGAGTTCATGAACCCCTCTTGAAAGTGATCCTGCAGGAAACCTGTGGGTGTCCTGCAGGATCCCGCTCGCTGAAACTGAAACTCTGAAATTTGAGATGATTTAGGAGAAAACTTAAAGCACCGTCGTACTGCTGTGTATTTATTTCTAGTTTGATTACTCGGCTGTGTATACTTGTACTGTGTAATACGAGATGATGTTACTGACTGGGGACTAAATCTTGATGGTTTCGGCCCATAGCACAGCCGTGTCTCCATCCTAAACTGCTTAGCTTATCATGTTTGGTCCTGCAGGTGATTAGAGAGAAACGGCACCGTGAAAACTTTCATGCAGATTTCTGTGGTTTTGTTGCTTTATAGTTCAGTTTAGTTTCTTTCCTGAATTCCTTTCACACAGTGGGAACGTCATCAAGAACTAATTTTAATTTCTCGGTAAAAGCCATCTTTTTCTGGAACGATATTCCCTTCGGAGACAAACATTTCCTTCCGTGTTGCTCCATGTTTTGGTTAAATAAAGTAACTTTACAAAAAACATAACAGATATTTTGTTTTCTGTGATGGATTATTGCCGCTTTCACAGACCTCAGAAGTCGAATTTTTCCCAGTTGAAAGCTCCAACGTCCAACCTCAAACTGTTCCAGCCAAATGTAATCAAAAAAGCATGAACACCAATAAATACTGTAAAATTAATTAAACTTCATGATAAATGCTAACTAAAGTAAAGTTAGACTACAGGACTGTTTGGTTGTGTTGTTTTATAATGATATTAATCACAGTATTAAACTTTGTGCAGAGAAGTAATATTATGAAATTATTTACACTTACGTATCAATGGCAAACAGTTATTATACAAAATAGATAGTTAACTTAGCGATATATTCTGACCTTTTTCTTTCAGTTTCACGCAAGAAAAAATACTTTATTTGCCTTTTAGCTGATCATTTCCATTCACAAAGCTCACTTCCACAGGCTGCCATGTTGAGTGACGTCATACTGACGTCATACTCAAAATTATCTACCCAGACTTAGGTAGTCAGGGTAGATAATTTAAATAGTAGATAATTATGTATTATAGATAAATAGTAGATAATTATCTACCCCGACTTAGGTAGTTGGGGTAGATAATTTTGGTCCGAATTTCCATTGCACAATTTGTGCAATGCTGTTCCAACACATTTTTCCAAGTAAGAAGTCGGAAAAATCTGAGTTCCGAGGTCTGTCGAATGCAGCATATGTATCTCAAGCATATTTCAAATCTCTACA
The DNA here is from genome assembly GCA_014773175.1 of Lucifuga dentata. NCBI lineage: Eukaryota > Metazoa > Chordata > Actinopteri > Ophidiiformes > Bythitidae > Lucifuga > Lucifuga dentata. The sequence continues at coordinate 35,841 of VXCM01000809.1, forward strand.
AGTTGATTTTTATAGCGTGCTGGCATGAACTGAAACCAGTGGCAGTCTCGAAGGTAGGAAAAACAATTCTAAAATGTACTGCTCCGGATGGAAAATGGTTTGGAAAATGGTTGGCATCAATGTAACATATATGTGGGTTGTATTTTTTGGGCTCAAACTTTTAAAATCACCGGTATGCTCCTTTAAATGTTCCTCAAAGCCCTTCAGCTGTACAAAGCGTAGAGAACTTTAAATGGCTGCTTATATTTTTATCAGTGGGGACCTTTTGGCTCTGCTTGGATTTGAGAGCCCCTGATGAACGGTGAGATTTGACAGCATACAAACGGAATCTGAAGATCCCCCACAGGCTCCGCAAAGCTTTCCTGACCTTGTCGAGCAAAAGAATGAGGCAGAAGTCCCGGCGTATGTGTTTATAACTCTGCTGTGAACCGGCACACGGAGCCCTTTTCATTTCAGCGAGGGGCTACTTCTCTCAGCTCGCACCATCAGCCGGTCCCACTTTAATTTCTGCCTATTCGACCTGCTGATCCAAACCTCAAATCATAAATAAATGAATAAGTAAATAGCAGCAACTTGTCAAAGGCAAACACTTGAAAATAATGATAGTGTGAGTTTGGGTTCGGGGGCTCAAAGTGAAACGGGGGCTGTATGTTTGGTGTCTCTCGACCCCTCAGTGTCTCAGTGAAGCTGTAGATCTGCATAATTTATGAACGGCCATCCTCACTACAAAGTGTGTCTTACTAATTAGGGTCAGAATCGGAGCCTTTATGTGCTGCTGACTGATAACATGTTTGCATGAAGGAAACTGATGGAACACAGTCGAACTTTAATGTCTTTTACTGAGTTTAATATCTGTGACCTTTGCCTCAGAGCAGAAGGTCAAGGTCAACTTCATTGGTCTCCAAGGACAAATTTGGCATCTAGGCATCAAGGTGCTGTTCCATACACACTCACATCCGCTCTGCATTCAACCTCAATACACCTGTAAACACATCACAATTCATACAATCAGCTAACATCCAACATAATAATAATAATATTAAGAATATAAAAAGATAATGATAAAATAAGCGTGGGGCCTGTAGACGTAGGATAGCCATAATGAGGGATAAAAATCCTACATTATAATATTGATTGATTAATCCTTAGTTTTATTCAGTAATTTTGTTGAAAGTGGCAGCAAGAAGAATGGACTCTTACTCTGAAGATCTATAAATTGATAACTTGATTTTGGAATTAACCTGGATGTTTGTGTCACATTCACATACTGTAAATTAAGTTTGTATTTCACTCAAATATACAGATCAATCAGATCATTTTCTATCAAAATCCCCAAAACTGAAGATGTGAATATTCTGCTCAAATCAAACAAAAACCAATCATACATTTTAAAACCCCTTAATTTGAGAATTTTCATTGTTTTATACTCTGTAATGTTACACAGTGGCAGGGACTAGTATTATTTATTTTAATAACTGAATACATTGTACAGCTAATTCAGCGTGAGTAATATATATCAAATGCAGGACTTTTTACTTGCACTTCTTCCATGTCTTTTCAGGAATTTGAACCTGCAACCTTCTAGCAACAGTCCAACTTTTTTAACCTTCAGGTTATTGCTGCTGCCCTGATTAAATGACTCAGTGCTATTTGTAGCTCCGCTCCTTTCCACTGTCAGCCACAGTAAATAGGAATATATTGGCCTGGGGATGATGAGGGCATATAAAGGGGATAGTGAGGAAGGAGGAGTGGGGGTGGGGTGGNGGGGTGGGAGCTCTGACTCAGCTGAACTGGCCGTCAGTGACGCAGCATCTTGGATGTGGGTCAAGAACACACACACACCTCCACTCCAGACAGTTGGGGCCCATTAATTCAAAACAGTGAATGAACAAAGTGACTTGCCAATTATCATAATATGCAAATCCAAATTAAGTAATTATAGTGGTGCAGCGTTTTGAGCCACGTTTGCCTTAAGTATCGACATTAGCTTCACTGCTGCATGCCCTCCAGTACATGATAATAATGATGATAAATAATTCTCCCCCGGTACAGTCTAAAATACTCCTCCTCCGGCAATTCTAAAATGGGCAACAGACTCAGCTGTTAATCCTTTAAACTTGAGGAAGAGACGCTTATAAATATTCATCCATATTAATGCACTGCTGCAACCCGACCTGACGGGAGCTTATTAAATTCTGCTTCTTCAAACCTGCCATGACATTCAGGAGTCTAAATCCTGTTCCTAACCTTGGTGTTTGTGTAAATAACAACAATGTGGTGAATTTCAACATTGTAGTTGCTAAAGAATGAGTCAGATTTGTCGTAGCATCGTCACCCAGAACAATCAAAGCACAAAGCTGCATGCAAATCAGACAGAAAATAATAATATCAAAGCATAATGTCTCCATGAGGCTCAAGTCAACATGCTGCAAAAAAAAAAAAAAAAAAAAAAACTCCTACTAGCGGGTGTTCTGTTATGACATGAAATAGTTTCTATTCTAGTTTCAAGCTAGTAAATGGATTAAAATGGAGTTTTCTTAAACTAGCATGAAAATCTGGCTGCAACATAACACAATTTCACACTAAAACTTGTAAAAACAATGAAATAATTCCTTTGAAGTCTACATGTATTCATCTCATTCAGCCGTTGTATTATGATGTCAGGAGAAATTCAACTTTCTACTGGACCAAACAGTAGTTACACAGTTGACTAAACTTCATTTGTCTTTTCTGGACTTTATTGGTGTCCCTTTAAGGAAAAAAAACCCCAAAAGCGATTCGTATTGGCAGCTCGTATGTGGCTGGTATCCCTGGCAAAAAACAACTTCCTGTAATTTTAAAATCTGGCAACCACTCAGACAATGCTTAGTTTACTCAAAAGACGAAGTAGCTCCGCCCAGGGGTGTGTTGGAGAATTCTCAGCTCAGCTCTTGAAATCTCACCACAATTTTTTTTTTTTTTTTTNTTTTTTAGTCTTTTTCAAGTCAGTCCACTTTTTTTTTTGACTTGTTTCTGGCCAACTCAGCTCAGAAACAACCTGAATATCTCACCAGACAGGAACAATTATTTAAAAAGAAATCTAAAGATTTTTTTTTGTTTTTGCAAGGACTCTTTCTTTATTCCATGCGTCTGCAGCAGAGGCATATTTAAATGCGAGTTTTGAGCATTTTCAGTGAAACTTCTAAGCATGGAGACACATTTGGTGAACCAACATGAAATGCAGAGCAAAATCTTTAAAGATCAAGAGATGAATGACATGCAGGGGCTGTGATGTGTCTTTCCAAAATATCTCCAGAACAGGCAATGGAAAAGCTTTCATGGACTGTTAGTTTTAGTCCCAGAGCATGCTGGGAAAATCAGGATGTTTAATAATTGAGATACACTGTGGAAATATCTTTTGAGAAATGCACGTGTCCCTTTACCGCCATCGCTGTATGGAAGCTAATATGTGTTCATCATGATGTTTTTCATTAAAATCAAAGCTTTTTTTAATCAGTTCAGATGTCAGCTGGGAGATTTTTAGCTTCTCAGACATTAGTTACCTTAGTTTATTGATACCTTGAAGTTAGGTAAGATGAAGGTGGGCAAAGGGTTAATGTCACACAGCAAAGCTCCATGTCAACAAGAGAATGCTGTCATACTCTAATGTGGATGTCAGACTTTTTTTTTTTTACCTGTTGAGCAAACAGAAATTATTTCACCGTGGAGATTTCACATCAGACTCCAGCTGAAATTTGACTCAGCCGTCACGTAGCAAAAGTTAATTAAGCAAGTTAACAGCATACAGAGAAAAACCTCTGAGGGCCGGCTCCGTGACAGACAGATCTGACATCACCAAAAAGAGAAACAAAAGACTCGTTTGAAATCAAGCCAGCACTTGAGATTCCGTGCATAACCGTCCTCGCTCGCTGAAGTGTCAGGGCGAGTTTAAATCGATCTCGCTGGTTTCTGTCAGCCTGCTGGTGTTGCCCTCAGTCGCTGTTTTGCTGATAGTCGAGCCTCTTTGATCAGGAGACATGATGCGGTCCTCCAGCCCTCCAGTGATGAAACACATGACTCAATGAGGCAGGAAGTAACCTGAGTCAGCTGAAAACAAAAACCCACCGTCATAACAACCAGAGTGCCTTTCAGCTGACCGAACCAGCTGGAGAGACAGCAATGATCAGATATCAATGAAACACTCGGTGCCCTCAGAAGATCAAGTTTTCTTTTCTTTCATCTGATATAGAAATACTTAAATTCTGTCACAAGTAACCACGAAATCCTTTACCAAAATAAAAGCAGCTTCCGCCTGTTATGGTAGTCACGCTCATGTCATTTACCTGTGACAGATTCAGCTTTGTGTGCTCAAATGCTGCACCATAAACAGACATTTATGAGCTATAAGAAGATCCACTCTCTACCTGGAGGCAATCGAAGCGAATCGAAGGCAAACAGTGTGTGAGTGCGTGTGTGTGTGAGAGGGAGTAAAAGAGATGGCTGGCCAAAGCATCCAGAGGTCAACAACAAAAGCTTCACGAGCAAAAATAGAGACAGCTGTGCCTCAGGATTTCAGCTAATGAGCGAGGAATGGCTTTATTTTCAGGACCCTATGAACGTGATTTGCGATGAGGTCGTAACATCATACAGTTGATGGTCTATAGCAAATGATCCCTCATTACCAGAAAAGCAAACAGAAATTAATCCTCTAAATGAGTTGTTTCATGCCGAACTGCTGAATGTCTATTTTTTGCTTCGTAAAATTCATCAATCATTCTCTCAAAAACACAAACAATTCTGTTATTGAAAGTAGAATAGCAATGTGGGAGGAGCTATCTCCGGTTGCCACTGTTCACACACTAAGTCCTGTTTATTTTCTGCATGGTCAGGGCAAGTTGGAGTTGTACATACAAGAAAAAGACATTGTTGGAAAATGTGGTTTATTGAGTAAAATAGCCAAAAATGTGCATGACTGTAGATAGAAACTCTTATGAGAGAAGTCAGCTGTGACTCCCATGGAGCTTTTTAATAAGAAACATCCAATCATAGAACTTAAACTTCACTTGCACATGCAGCAATAGTAGAATGAAGCTTGAGCAGAATTCCATAAAAATATTGAGTTTAAATCAGTTTGCCATGCTTTCACAATCAATTTTTGAATTAAATCTGCATCTATTTGTTCCAAATTGATTCTGATTCGGGCCTCTGGCTGAGGCCCATGGGTATTGTAGCAGTAAGCATTTGTAGCATACTACCCTGATTTAAAAAACAGAGGGATTTCTTAGAAACACAGAGGGATATTCCAAACCAAAGACCATAATATAACCCTGTCGTATTTTTCAAATATCCAGGAGACTCCTGCATGTCTTTATTTAAGATGATGGAGATGATTGTCACCCAGAATTTCATACATAATAAAGAAATGCTCAGCAAACAAAGCCAAAATGAGAAGAAAGAAATGTTTTTGTTTTTTTTCTTATTCACGTCTTCTTTAAATTGAGTGTGGAGTTCAGCAATTGTGCGTTTCAGTGTATACTCTAACGAAATTAGCAGAGGTTAATTTTGTTTGGCTAAAAGCTGTAATTAGTTAATTACATAAACAGGCTTACAGATGGCTTTCATTTACACTGCAGAGACCTGAGGCAGACCGTCATTGATGTGTTGATCAGCATCATAGACGTTCAATATTTGAAACCAGTTACAGCCTAATTGTGTTAAGAAGTTAATGGTGGTAAATCCTGATCTGTGTGTTGAACTGACTTCACATCTTGTTAATTTATTTTATTTTCTAATGTGTCACATTAGAGTCACACTGTGTGACGCAGATTTGACTGACAGCTGAGGAAAACATGAATGATCTTTTGCGCTGCGTAATGAAATAAACACCTTGGGGAAACTGGGTGAACCACACAAGTTTTATACTTTTTATATGCTGCAGGTTTATTTAAACATTTGCAAATTACTTCCTAAAACACCACTTGTCATATATTTGAATAATATCCTCAGGATAGAAATTAATAGTATAACAGAATTGATTGTCTCCTTGTGAGGCCTTTTGCACTCTCTTGTGTAACTAGGTAGGCTGCGCACACAATGACACCAATTCTCATGAATTCTCAGCCGAGGGTGAAAGCGAACGTGGACGAGGACCAAGCCTTTATCTGAGAATGATAAATCTCCTTCCACTGCCGCACAGAGGATCACTGAGGAACCTTGAGCTGATTTATCACGCTCAGAAAAACAGGCAGAGTGAGGAAGCTGTCCTCTGGCTGGATATCACTGCCATTCTTTATTTGGGTGACATTTCACTCAACCCTCAAAGAGAGACCCAGGGAATACTGCTCTTTCTGTTTTTTAAGACAATTTTTATGCCATTTCTGCTTTGTGAGGTGATGCTTAGAGACTGGATGTGAAGAGAGATTTCAGGTTCATGAGTTTGACTCAAACTGATGACAGTGTAAATTCGTGTTGCTGTATGTGCCTAAAGGTGTGGGATTAATGAAATGCCGTTTTGTGTTATGAGGCTGTAACATGTAATTTGACATAAAACTGGACAGTTTAACAAAATATCAACATTATGAATCTTCTGCTGACCTAAATTTATTTATATTGATGATATTCAGGAGCCAGAGGCATTTTTACTTGAGTCAAGTCAAGGATATGTTCTGGGTTTTTTTTTTTCAGCCTATCTTGAAGCGATACTCACTGCTTAGTACAAAATTAAAACCTTTGGCGAAAGCATTTTCAGCAACATTTCAGCCACATCAGCATCATTTCACCTTTATCAATATAAGTATGTTAGATTATTACAGCAACCTGTGAAAAATGTTTGTCATATTAAAATATTATAGTAAACATCACTTTTTTGTGTGTCAGAACAGGCATGACTAGAAATTCTGAGCCCGGTGACAACAGCATATAGGTAACCACCCACCTAACATACCAGCTAACATACCCACCTAATATACCCAGTTAACATACCCAGCTAACATACCCACCTAATATATCCAGCTAACATAATACACCCAGCTAACATAGCTAACATTCCTAGCTAAATTCCCAGCTAACAATCCCAGGCATGTTGCTGGGCCCCTGTCCAACTCCCCCTGAACCATTCAGGCTCCCCAGACTCGGAGTCAAAGGGTGAAGGCTTCTTTCTGTTCTGACCATGTGTAATTACGCTGGAAAAGTTCCTTGTAGAAGAAGCAGAGGGATCAATTTCTACATCTACAGTGGCCTCATTTAAACGCAATACAGCAAAGCCACAACACATCTTCAGTTCTTATGTTCACTTTTTTCGAGACCTTGTTCCTGTGCTCTTTTTCGCTTCCTCCGCCTCCACACGCCAAACCTACAGCATGAAATAAGAATGAAATGAGTTCACATTTGTTCTCTGGAGGCTGTCAAACTGAAGCAGAAGAGGCAGGTTGAAGGACGTTGGGCACACCATGAAACAAATCCAAAACTAATGTCTCATCTGAAAAATCACTCCCAGATTGAGGGTTAAAACAGCGTAAGATTGCTTCAGGACAGACATTTGCCAAACATGGATATTCTTTTGCAGCAACATGAGCTTTAAACTCATGGAGAGTTGGCAGCTGGCCAACACAGCCAGGCCACTGAAAACCAAAAAACCTGCTCAACATCTTTTACCACCTTAGGAAGAAGTATGCTGAAGTGCTATGCTCTACTGGGGCAACCAGGGCATGATGTGATAAATAATTTAATACTTCTATCAAATGTCATGATCAGGGTATGGCCTGCTGAGGAAATGCAACAAATGCACTGTATTGCATCAAGAAAGTCATAGAGTTTGTCAGAAAAGCAGACGGTAGTTACTGTCCAACTACCAAAGTACTCAGTAGCACTGTTTGCTTTGGGTTTTGTGATTCTTTGCTGTTGCATTGTACATGAAAGTCCTTTAACATACTACAGTAATGAGTTTTATTTTACTTATTAAAATTCTTAGGGTCCTTTGGCCATTATTTCCGATATCTGACACATCTGATCGTGTAGGAGAACCAGACGAAATTGCCCCTTCAGACGGAAATTGGTCACTGGTATATAAAACAGCTTTACCTGCATCTTCATATGTCGCTAAGATGATGAGTTCTGTCCGTAAAATGGCCAGTTCTATCTTATGAAATATATATATATTTATATACCACCTAGCAGCCATCGCATGCAGCAGCATTGCTATTTGTCCCATCGATGATTGGTGCTACAAGTAGCAATCATCTGTCTCACACTGGCCTTTGGACAATAGAAGAGTGATGCGGTTACAAGCAGAGTGAAGGCAGTGAAGCTGTTGAATGGATAGATGGGTAGATTTGATTTCCATCATTCATAAATCAACACCCACCAACTACTATGTTTCACTCATCTTTGGAATAATCAACCTTTTATAAGTTATGTCATTATTCATGCATTCATTGAGGTTGAAAAACAACGCTGTTATTTTTAATTCAAAGCTGTCCGCATCTAGGTTAGGATGGTCCTGGATGGTCTGTGCTGAGCCAAGGTCGCGATCTGAAGTTAGAGGGTGATATATTGATTTATTTGTGACCTTATACAGTTTTGAATACCTCATATACTGTATTGCCGTTGTGCTTCATAACTCAAAGGCATAAGACAAGATGAAGCTTTTTGAAGTATATTCAATTTTCTTGCAGCCACATAGCAACAATTTTTACACTTAAATTAATTTTGGCATGAGGTTCGTGAGAATCTGTATCTTTGGAATCAAGAAATAACACAAATGAAGAGTTAATATATAAGCTGTAAAACACAGTCATCCAAATTTCAAAATATTCAGGGATTTAGTTGTTACAACCTAACTTGAGAGGAGGATTCCTACTGTATCCTGGAAAAACCTTCTGACAAATATTATAAATATTTAATTCATTTTACATCTTTTTTTGTGTTCAGAAATATTTATAGATTCGATAATAGCATCCTCTACAATATAAGTGTGAGTAAATATTGAGAGTGAGTTTCTAAGACAGTTTTCTGAATCTTTCCAGAATGTGACACCAGGACAATATTCACCCAACATGTCATTACAGGGGTAATATCTACGTTCAATTATTTCTCTAATATAACACACTGTGCGATTGCTCACCCAGCACATACACTAAAAACAGCTTTCAGGGTTTATCATTTTGGCCGATAAAACATGAGCATCATATTTCTAAGGCTGACTGCATATGTTAAATGGGACAAATGTAATCTGTTGATATGACTGTTTGAGGTTTTAAAAATATATTAGATCTAATGAATATCAATATACACACGATTCTCAGGAACTTGTTTGCTTAGCTTTAAAGCTGTATATGTTTTGTTTGGCAAAAACTCTTTAGCTAAAAGACGTCACATGACTCTGCAAGATGTAGCATAAAAAAGGTGGTAATCTTAAAAAAACTAAAACAAAAAAAAAAACACCTTAGCAGCCAAAGAAAAAAATAGCCTTCTTTGAAAACTATTGTTTCACCTGCAACAATTTAATCAATATCAGCCACAAAATTTTTTCCGACGCATTAGGCAGGTGTTTGATCAAGGTGAGGAACAGGAAGAGACAAGCAACATGAAGCATCTCATAAGTAGCTTCATTTCGTGGCGTTTGAATTGAATCTACTTGTATCACTGGGTCAAGCTGGAGCGCGGAGGCGTGCCTGAGAATGACCTTCAGCGCTAAACGTATCTGACACCTTAATGGTCCGGGCAGACGAGGATGTTTGTGTCGTCTCTGTGAGGAAGAGCATTGTTTTTAAATGATCCCAGCACCTGTCTGCTGCATTGCTGCAGTCAGGTGATCACTCAATCTGCTGCAGGCGTGCTCTGCTCCAGCTCAGACCCGATTGGCCAAATGTAACTCTATTAGCCAGCGAGGGTTTGACTCTTCTACTGTTGTTGAGGAAACTCGTAAAATTGGCAGGATAAATGTCCGCACGCCGGATGTTTTCACGACCTTGATGGCTTTGTTGACTTGAAACCAGCTGAGCAAAATTGAAGGTGTTCTTTTCAGCTTCGGTTCCGGTCGCTGCTCTGTGCCAGAAGCGCTCAGAGTGCATCTGTGGGGGTTTGATGAGGTTATTCATTGATCCTGGTACTTAGGTGACCACATGTTTCAATTACCTAAATTGCTGTTTATAAAAAAAAAAAAAGAAAAAGAACATGTAGTTCTCTGCGTTCTTTATGCCAGAAATATAAAGACTTTAATGAGTCAGAGCGGATGAGTTGATACAGCATTGTGGCAAAGAGAAGTAGGAGGCGAAGGAGGCTTTCATTACACTTGATGCCTTAATTTTTCAACATTTGATAGCTTATTTATTAGGTGTCAACCAAATATTATTTTCTTCTGCAAGAATAATTTGAATACATCTGAAGAATTCTGTAACTCTGCATGTTTCCGTTCATTAATTTGACTTAATAATGTGTGATCAGTCATTATACACACAATATGTACCTGTGTGTGTAACAGCTTTGTGTAATAAAACAACGGCTGCTTTGGCACTGTTACATAATATCTTAATAGCGATCAATAAGCAGGATCGCTTATTCGTAATCAATAAACCTATCTTTACTCAAGTTTTGCCAGATGCTCTGTCTCTATTTTTTGATGCTCATGTCAGGTTTTTTAAAAATTTTATTTTAGAATAGACTTTTCATGCATGTCTGTGTGTGTGTGTGTGTTTCAAAATGTTTGGATCCATATGGCTTTTGGACACGGTGTTACGAACATTTGACACAAAATGAAAATGTCCATCTTGCAAAAAAATAAACAAAGAATCGATCTGTGAACTTGTACAAATGTGCAAAACGGCAGCTATCCAAAACAGTTCATGCTGTTGTTAACTGCTCCTGACTGGTTGTGATTTAAAGGACCATAGCAGTGATTTTGCATGTTTGAGCCTAATATATTCAATTGTCATACATGTAACATTACTGACAAAAAAGTGACTTATTAAGAAGAAGACTGGACATAATGAAATCAATCTAATTTTCTCATAATAGATGTTTGGGATATTAACATGTCAGCCACCCAATCCATTCAGTATGGTGATTTATAAGATCCAAAAATAAGGTTAAAAGCTTAAAAGACCATACCACCCATTTTGCATGTTTGAGTCTAATATATTCAATTTTCATACATGTTACATTACTGACAATCATTTCCCAAAGGATAAAACCGTATTTCAGCTTTCCTGATATTTTGCAAAATCTCTTAATCTTTCAAAATCAAATATTCACCCACCTTAAAAATCCATGTTTCTCCTGCTAGTAGTTATGTAGCCTTATGACAGTCACAGTCTCTAAATTTTTTGATAAACACAAGTCTTCTTTGGGACTATATTCCTCGGTGGAGGCATACATTCATTTATTCTATGCTTTTTATTGTGCTTAATCGCTAAAATTACGTAACTTAAAAAAAAAAAAACCTGAATACACATCTTGTTCACGATGATGCACTTAAAGTATCAACAAGTTGATTTTAATAGGATACCACAATGAACTGAAACCAATGGTGGTCTGGAAGGTAGGAAAAACATTTTTAATTCACCACAACACACGTTGTGTATTATGCTTCCAGTATTCAGTTCCAGTATTATGCTTTGTAAGTAGTAATGTTATGTGTATGAAAATGAAATATATTAGCATACCATCCATTTTACATGCAAAATTTAAGAGCTACATCAAATAATCTTAAACCACAAGGGGGTAGGAACAAACAAATGGGGGCTTGTCTAATATAAGTTCAATATTCACAGCCCCACATTTCTTGTAACATTTTCAAACATCATGAGTCACATTCAAACTGAAGACACGAACACATAAGCCTCTTATGCACCGTAGCCTGCTGAGATTTCAGCATCTTCTGCAAAAAAAAAAAATCATAAAACGAAACGTGAAACGGATATGAAGCTAAAGTCGTGAACAGCGCCGAGCTTCCTCTCCATTTCCTTCATAACACCATGATTTCCCCCAAAATTAATCCAACACGGAAAATTACCTCTGTATCATTTTCTCTGCATGATCACACAGATTTTCCTATCACGGGTTCTGCAGGAAAAGGTATCAGTTATCTTCAGCACGTTGGACCTTCTGCTGCCGCTGCTGCTGTCAGCAACGCAAACAAAAGCTGATTACAAGGCAGAATTTATTATCTCTATTGCCTGTCTCTCCTGACATCCACAGATATCATAGCATCGCAGAACAGAGAAAGGTACTTGCCTCTCACACACTTCCCTGTAAGATAATATCACCCGTGATAAGTCCTCATTCCCAGGCCCCACCCCAAACAATATAAATGTATATGAGGGGAAAACTAGGGCAAGCCTGAATGAGAATTTCAATAGACTGCATTTTTGTTTAGACATGCAATTTTAGCAGTAAGAACCATGACACCTGGAATATCAATCCCAGGCTGTTACTCTTGCGTCTCGGAGGAAGACGCTGCTGCTCACAGGAAATGGCAGCAGTGAAAATATCTACAATAATGACCACCACAGGCAGATGACACTGATTGTTATTTTTTTTCTCTGCATGAATTATTCCTGTGATATGAAGCGCTGTCAACTCTGTCACCCCCTCTCCCACTTCTATCAATTCCTCAACATTCCCGAGACCTTTGTGACCCCCCCGCCCCCGCCTCCATACTTTAAACAGTAACATTAACTGCAGCTTTCTGATTTACTTGCACAGTTTTTATTGCATTGATGCTCTGAGATATTTGCAGCATAGTCCAAAAATAGAAATAGGGTGATGATGGATCATAAAATATTCCATTTATTGGACTTAATGGAGCCCAGTTTATAGTTAGAATGGTGAACTATTGGAATAGGAGTGTCGACAGTGTGTAATAGTCACCATAAAGCCTCAAAGTCTCTCCAGAACGCCGTGTAAAGAGCAACGGGGAGGCTGTGCCGGTCGCATGTTGGAACAAAATAATAAATGTGATGAAACATAATTAAAGAGTGCCGTGAGTTCACATTAATGTATTCTGACTTTTCAGAAAGCTGCTGCTCTTTGTGGAAATACCACACATTGTCATTTAATTGCTAGTTGGTTGTACTTTCAGAGTGAGTGAGAACATTTTAGGATGTCAAGAAAGTGTTCTCAGAGTGCGAGACGCCCACAGCGAACACTCCACTCAAATTTACTGAGTGACTCACTTCAAGTATATTTCATGTGGATCTGGCTAGAAATGGACATGTATATAGTATAGTAGTATAGTATGGTATAGTGGACAGTTATATGGTATCAAAGGGAAGCTAATTTGTGCACAAAGGCATGAGGATATCAAAGGACTATACGGTGATTTTGCATGTGGAAGCCCAATGAATGCTACCTGCATATGTGTTCTGTTACTTTTTGTGTTATTTTGCCAGTTTTCCTTATCTTTCAAAATGGAATGTCCAGGTGATACAACCACCTTAAAATTTAAAGTTTCACCTGCTAACAGTTATGCGCAATTGTAAAAAGTACAGCCATTTTTTTTTTCTTTGTAGAAGCCATCTTCTCCTGGGACTATATTCCTTAGTGGAGACATACATTTTTTTCTGTGTAGATCCATGTTGAAACACTAAAAATTGGGGTACTTTGACAATTTCTTTTTAATATATGTTTTGTTTATTGTGATTGATTACTAATCACAAGTACATTTCAAGTGTCTACAAGTTGATTTTTATTGCGCAGTGGAATAAACTAAAACCACTTACAGTCTGGCAGGTAGGAAAAAAAATTCTAAAACTTACCACAATCAGTAGTATGTTTTGAAAACTAGTTGGTAGTGGTGTAACATGTAGATGGGTATTATGCTGCGTTTGACAGACCTCAGAACTCAGATTTTTCCGACTTCTTACTTGGAAAAATGCGTTGGAACGGCACTTGAAGTCGGAGCTCCGGCTGGAAAACTCGGACTAAAATTATGTACCCTGACTTACCGAGTATGACGTCACTCAACATGGCAGCCCGTGGAAGTGAGCTTTGTGAATGAAAATGATCAGCTAAAAGGTGAATAAAGTATTTCTTCTCGCGTGAAATTGAAAGAAAAAGGTCAGAATATATCAAGTTAATTATCTACAGTGTATAATAATTGTTTGCCATTGATAAGTAGCTGTAAATAATTTCATAATATTACTTTTCTGCACAAAGTTTAATACCCACTGTGATTAATATCATTGTAAAACAACACAACCAAACAGTCCTGTAATCTAACTTTACTTTAGTTAGCATTTATTACGAAGTTTAATTAATTTTACAGTATTTGTTGGTGTTCAGCTATGCTTTTTTGATTACATTTGTCTGGAACGGTTTGAGGTTGGAAGTTGGAGCTTCCAACTGGGAAAAATTCGACTTCTGAGGTCTGTGAACGCAGCATAATTTACTGGGTTCAAACATGCAAATCACTGGTATGGTCCTTTAAATTGACAGGCTGTACGTACATGCTGATGCTGACACAGCTGATTGACTTCTGGCTCTGCCTCATTACTGAGTTTGGAGAGTTCCTGTGGGTGGGGGGANGGGGGCGGGGTAGTTTCATAGAGCATGAAGGCCAAATACACCGCTTCCCATGACAATACCAAGGACGCCATTCTGCCGACCACAGAAACAAGGCGGAGACCTTGGCTGGTATGAAATGCTGTTTCACATAATGTGCCCAAGCTGAAAACAAATAAACCAACCTGATAATGAGGCTTTCCCTCAATTTCTGTGACATTTTTCCAATAAGAGTCATCTGTGCCATTAATAGATGACAAACAACGGGGGGGCCGCTCAGAGTCTAATTTGTTTGGTAATTGGTGGCTGANCCATTAATAGACGACAAACAACGGGGGGGCCGCTCAGAGTCTAATTTGTTTGGTAATTGGTGGCTGAGCAAAGAGAGCCAAACCACATTTTTGTCAATAGCTATTAGAGTTATTAGACACATAATAAAATGGTAATTCATTATGTGCTATACTCACATAATTCACCCGAGCTGATGTAATAGGCAAGTTACACAAGGAAACGGATATTTGTGTGGTTGGAAAGAGAAAATGCTGGGTGATGGTGAATGCTGTTTAACAAAAAATATTTTACTCATTTTCTAATTTGTTTATAGAAAAGGAAAATGGAAAAAACTCAGAACAGTCACAATAAAAAAACAAGAAAATACCAAAGCACATTTTGAGATATCCAAGGCCAAACCTTCTCTGTTTACCGACTACGAAATTCAGTTCGATGCAGCGTTAAGACATTGAAAGCCGTCATAGTCTCACATCACTCTGACATTACAGAGGTTTATTCAATTAGCTGTAGATCTGATGCTTTACTAATTACTGAGGGAAAGTAATTATGCTCACTGGATATCCTGCAGGACAGCCTCCCACTCGGCTTGATTGCAAATGTGCAAATGTAAAAAGAAAGCCCACGGCCGCATCTAAAAACTCGTCATCTCTTGTATAATCAGTGGTGAGAAACAGGTGGACTGGAGCAAATTAAATCAGACCTCTTCCAGAATAACAATCTCTGATGTTTCACCTGCTGCACCTACTCAGCTGCTTTGCATTTCAAGAGCTTTAAAGATGCAAAATTACAGCAAATTTCCCATGCAAAATGATTGACAGAAGAAAATGAGAAGAAATTAGAGAGCTTTCTAAAACAAAGAGCTTTTTAACAAAATGTTTGAACTTCATGGCATGATGTTTTTTTTTAATAACGAAGAAATGAAACTGTTTACTGCTTTGGGAAATGTTAAGAACATAAGAACAGAAAGAAGGAGATTTCAGCTGATGGTGGTTGTTGCTGACATTTATTAAAATTAAACTGACTCATACTGAGTCAGACAGAAAGTCTGCCAGAAAGATTGACAAATAAATGAAGAATTTCTCTTCAAATTAAAATGGCGACTCCTTGAAAAAAAGGGACATCATCCTAAAAGAGATTTCTGATTTGAGATTAAGGAATATTACTGGATTTAGTAGTAACATTTGCTATTACAGTATGAAATCAGCTGTAGTTTAAGTGGATGTAATAATGATCACAGTCGTGACTCTTTATGCGCAACTATGAGATTCCTCATCGAGTTGCTGCCATATTTGGGGAAATTTTGCAGAACAGCAGCCGAACAATGAAGCCAGAGGTNCGAGTTGCTGCCATATTTGGGGAAATTTTGCAGAACAGCAGCCGAACAATGAAGCCAGAGGTGCTGACAGAGGCAGGAGGTAAAGTGGAGGATAGATTAGACTCTGCTGGGTCCAGACTGTCACTGCTGAGAACAAAATAGAATAAATAATACAGACGTCCCTCAGTAACGGCGGCTGAAACACAGACATGGTTTTAGTGAGATTTTTTTTTTTTTTTTAAACAAAATGTTTATGCCATTACACCATTTCTGCAAAGCAAATAGAAGTAGCACACGAGTTAGAGATCATCGGTTACTTCAGTTTGGTTGAGAAATCAGGAATAGCATAAAAGAAAAATTTAAAGGACCATACCGGTGATCCTGCATGTTTCAGCTCAAACCATATATGTGTCACATTACTGATAACCAATTTCCAAAACACAAAACCGTATTTTATTATATTTTTCAAATCCTCTAATCTTTCAACATCAAATGTTCAGATGATACAACCATCTTAAAATTCAGCGTTTCACCTTTTAATGCTGACACACAATTGTAGGAGGCACAGTCATTTTCATTTCTCAGTAAAAAGCCGTCTTCTCCTGGGACTATATCTCCTGGCGGAGGCACACATTGTCTTCATGAAGCTCCGTGTTGGATTGATTAAATAAAGTTACTTTGACAAAAAAACCTAACAGACATCTTATTTGCTGTGATGGAGTATCTCAAGCGTGTTTCAAGTCTCTAGTTGATTTTTTTTATAGAGTACTAAAATGAACTGGAAGGTAGGAAAAACAATTCTAAAATTTACCGCTAAAGTATTATATTTTGGGAAATGGTTGAGTAACGTAACGTGTATTTGGATTGTATATATTGGGCCAAACATGCATGATCACTGGTATGTTCCTTCAAAGGGTCGTAACTCAACAAGTATTATTTGTATCTTGTGGATTTTTACACTGCAAGTGATAGCAAGATGATCTTAGCATGTTCATATGAAATGTGTGGACAGTGTTAGAACTGTGGTAGACATGTGTGTCTGTGGTCATTGAGGGATTTTAATGGCAGTTATGCCGGGAGTAAGTTACCGAATTCTTCTTGATGGTGAAATCGGATTTGAGCGAGTCAGAATGGCAGTGAAATTCAGATCTATTTGTTTCAGATCACAGTCACATTACATGTCAAATTTATCTCCACATATGAAGTAGGGGTGTTGCTATATACCAGTATTGACGATAGCCGTGATATTTAAAAAATAAAATATTGATACCATGTTAATAATACACACATGATAATATTGTGTAAATAATCCAGCACCTCTTAAATCTTTTCCATTTCTTTCCAATCTCATCGTGATGCAGTAACTAGCTAGCTAGCTAGCTACTACCACAGTGTAGCTACTACTGCCGTGCTAAATCATGATGGAGGAGATGACAGAAGAGAGCAAGACACTCTACCCTAACCCAAAAAACGTTAGCTCGCCAGTGTGGGAGTTTTTAGGATTCGGTAACAAAGACAGGGTGTTGGTAAACGCCCCAGTCTGCAGGAAATGCTGATCAACAGGAACCGGAAAAGAGGGCGATACCACCAACCTGTTCACCACCTTCACCTCCATCATCCTGCAGATTTCACCATGGTAGAGACAGGAAGTAGCAGTTAGCTTGCTAGCCCTTAAATGGGAAATGAAGGTCTTAGTTGTGTTGTTAAAGCTAAGTTATCATGGCATTGGACTGGACTGGATTTTTTCTTGCATGGTTTATATATCAAGAGTAGTAGTAAAATAAGAATATGATTTCATATTCTTATTTTATTACTAGTCTGGAGCTTGCTGTTTGATTATGTGTTTTTGTGTTTTGTGAGCTCCTGTAATATTGTAATAATCTGGCTTCATTTGCCGAAAAAGAGATAAAACGCACAATAAACAAAGTTAAAGATGAATTTGACTGGTAGCATTATAATTATTATTATTTAAATTTTCTATAGATAACACGATAATATCGTTATTGTGAATTATTTTGGCTACGATAATCGTTTAGTGAAAATCTGATATCATGACAGCCCTAATATGAACGCAGCGCAAAACAGATCTGACAACACCAGATCCCATGTGCTTTTTTTTTTTTTTTTTTTTNTTTTTTTTTTTTTTTTTTTTACTGTTTACATGTTAACAACACATATGCGATATGTGCCACATGTGAATAAAACATCACAACGGGGGAATTTGTACCTGAGTAGATGTAGTACAATCAAGCTCAAAAATGACTTTTGCTCAGATATTTACATTTTATGGAAGAGGAAGCGTAGCTGAATGCTTTGTGATTTGCTGTACGTTAGAGTGAAATTTTTGGGAGTGATACCAATTTAAAAAAAATCATTCTTGTAGAAAAGTTAAAAAATCAATGAATGATATTAAAAATCAGATTTAAGCGTGCTGACCTGTTTTACTTTGAGCAGTCATTTCCTGTTATTTTACTGAACATGTATAAGAATAAATCATCGTCATCAGTGCAGCGGAAACTCATCTTATAACTTGGCTTATTTGAAGTGTAATAGCTGTTTGTAGATTAAAGTAGATTAAAGTTGTAGATTTTAAACTTATTTTTTAAATCAGTTTAAAAAAAAAATAAATGTATAAACGCATTCTTTTCAACCCTTCCTGATATTGGAGTATTGAAACTGGGACAAATTGGCGAGGAAATCTAAAACAAAAAAGAATAGTAAAGTTTATGTCTGATGTTAATGGCGTATGTTGCTAAGCAAGAACACTAACGAGCAAAACTTGCACAGATCCACTTTCTGTACTTTCCTTCACACAACTTTCATTGTTGACTGAAATTAAAAGGCTTTTATGATCACAGTAAACCTGCTCCTCTTTTATGAATGTACGCTGGCCTCATCAACTTATACTGCCGCTGCTGCGAGCCACAGGCGATCTGCATTTTGCGTTTACTGTGGAAATGTCTTTTTCTTGGCGTTGTGGAAGTTGCCTTCACGCTGCTGTGGCCCGACTGCATCAGCTTATCAGCCGACGTGACCGATAAACCTGTTATCCTGAAGCGTGTGAAATACAGCTAATGTTGATCTGTTGTGGATTACACTGACTGAGCTTAATGAACTAGATTGAAATATAAATGTGACACTCTTGGAAAGCAGCTGTTTAATGACAAGTCTGTTTGTGTTTCTGCTTTAACAAGGACGCCGAGTTAAACGACCTTGCATCCGGGCGGTGTGATGGAAACAAGAGCCCGGATGGTTGGACATAATTTCCTTATTTTGAATGCTGCCAATTTAGTATCTGAGCATTTCAAAGCATTTCTTTTTTCCAGATCAATTAGGAAATAAATTAAGTTTATGCCGTTGGTTGACAGCTTATAGCTTTATTGTCGGGACACAAAAAAGCAACGGTGTCAACTTTGCCAGTTAGAAGCACAACAGAGAGAAGAGCTTTTTATGACGAGCAGAACCAGAGTCTTGATGGCGGCTCTTTGTGGAAATAAAAGAGCAGAAGTGTGGGCTGTTTGTCTCACTAATGTCACTCATTTTACTTTTAAAGAAGCCGCGTTTTGGAAAATGTACTCTTGAACGGAATCTGCCTTGCATTAATGGAAGCCGTTGGAGGTGGAGGGCTGCAGCCCTCCAGGGATCCTTGATAAAAAGCCATTAGGCTCCTGTGGGCAATACCTGCGACTTTGTATAATGGATTTAACATGCTGCTGGTGTAGTTTTGTGTTTTGTATTTTATTCATCGTTGTGGGATTAATCCCTAAAGGCTGATAGATGCTAAATGAATATTTATGACCCAACAGTGAGGGTGAGTACTGTAGATATGCACAAACCACAACCTCCTGCTTCAGCACAGGTGTGTGTGAGTGTGTGAAGAGGATGAGTGTGTGTATCTTTGTGTGTGTGTGTGTGTGTGTGTGTGTGTGTGTGTGTGTGTGTGTGTGTGTGTATGACACTGAACTGGCCCACATCAAATCCTCATAATGCACCTTATTGAAATACCAGTATATAAAATTTTAAAGGACCATACCACCCATTTTGCATGTTGAACCTAATATATTCAATTTTCATACATGTAACGTTACTGACAATTGTTTCCCAAAGCATACTACAGGAACGGTGGATTAATAATGTTTTTCCTACCTTCCAGACCTCCATTGGTTTCAGTTCATTCTGCTATTAAAATCAACTTGTTGATACTGTAAACGTTCTTGGGATAGGTAATCCATCATCACCAACAAGACGTGTATTCAGGTCTTTTTAGAAGTTATGTAATTTTAGTGTTTAAGCACAATAAAAACTATGTCTCCACTGCAGAATATAGTCCCAAAAGAAGACCTGCGTTTATGTAAAACTTTAAAGGACCATAACTTCATAAGGCTGTGTAACTATTAGCAGGAGAAACATGGATTTTTAAGGTGGGTGTATCACTTGAATATTTGATTTTGAAAGATTAAGAGATTTTGCAAAATATCAGGAAAGCTGAAATACAGTTTTATCCTTTGGGAAATGATTGTCAGGAACGTAACGTATGAAAATTGAATATATTAGGCTCAAACATGCAAAAAGGCCAGTATGGTCCTTTAAGTTGGATTTACCCAGTAGGAGTCGACCCCCTAAACTCTGGCAGCATGATATCATATTTACATCGTTGAGTTAGATTTCAAGATTTCAAGATACTTTGTCACATAGTAAAGAAAATTGTCTTTTTAGTCTGTTATGACAAACTGTTTGTGTGTATATTTTATGCTGCTTCGTGTTGATTTTCATAAGGTTAGGTTGTTTTGATGATGACCCAAACAATTTATCAAGTGCTAATAAGATATTATTAACAAAATATACAGAACAAAAAGCTCAAGTCGACTTCAGATCGGAGCAACAGATAACAGGGTCGTTATCCACAGCAAGATATTTTGAAACTACTGTGCAGAAATTTGTCATGGAAATTGGTGGGTAAATTATTCATCATTTTTGTGACCCCTGACCTTTTATCAAGTGCTGTTATCAGGCCAAAATATTTTCACCAGCACACAAACAAACATGAAAAATAATTGCCTAAAATTTACTGTGAACATATTCCGATGTTCTTACTCCCAAGAGCAGTAATTTCCATTTTGGATAGTTTCACCTCCGTCAGACTGAATTGTCAGCATCGCACATGAGATAGCGAGATACATGATATGACTGTTAGATTGCTGTGAAATTTGCTCAATGCGTCATGTTCTCAAGATGAGAAAGTTTTTAATAAGCCTTCCACCACCGCTGGAGCAACTTACTTTTTGTCTTTCATTGACTGAAACTTAAAAAAAAAAAACAGCTAGACTTTGGCTGTTGATAATCATGCCCCAGAGGATGAACCATAATGATTCTGGCATCCTGCTGACCTTTTCTCAAACACCATTACGGGGAGCTAATTTCTACTTAGGCAGAAAAAAAAACAAAGTATATATAATGAGCAGAGGAGCACCGCCCATCCTGCTCCCCAGAGGATGAACCTCGCCATTTTGGACTTTATTTTGCATCACCGTAAGGATTAAATATAAATGCTGGAGACTAGATGTCTTATTATCTGATAGGCAGATTAGCGTGCGTTTATGCTCCCAAGGGGATAAACCCTGTTGATTTAATGAACCCATTACCTCTCTAGCACCACACTCAGGACAAACATTCTATTTTTGCCTTTACTTCTACCAAGGCTCTAATAATGGAATAATGCTGCGTTCGGCAGACCTCGGGATTCAGATTTTTCCAACTTCTTACTTGGAAAAATGCATTGGAATGGCACTTGAAGTCGGAGCTCCGGCTGGGAAACCCGGACAAAATGATCTACCCCGACTTACTGAGTATGACGTCACTCAACATGGCAGCCCATGGAAGCGAGCTTTATGAATGGAAATGATCAGCTAAAAGGCGAATAAAATTTTTTTTTTCATGAAATTGAAAGAAAAAGGTCAGAATATACTGCCAACTTAACTTCTATTTTGTATAATAAACTATTTGCCATTGATACGTAAGTGTAAATAATTTCATAATATTACTTTTCTGCACAAAGTTTAATNAACTATTTGCCATTGATACGTAAGTGTAAATAATTTCATAATATTACTTTTCTGCACAAAGTTTAATACCCACTGTGATTAATATCGTAAAACAACACAACCAAACAGTCCTGTCGTCTAACTTTACTTTAGTTAGCATTTATCATGAAGTTTAATTAATTTTACAGTATTTATTGGTGTTCAGCTATGCTTTTTTGATTACATTTGGCTGGAATGGTTTGAGATTGGAAGTTGGAGCTTCCAACTGGGAAATATTCGACTTCCGAGGTCTGTGAACGCAGCATAATCCACAGTATGATATTGTGTTATGGGTGTAAAAATCATCACGGCCTGTAGGGGGCACTATCAGAGGTTTAGCCTTTTAGCCTTGTTTAATGCTAACGTATAGAGATCTGGAGCTTTGCATGGTTGTGATCATCTTGTCCATGTTTCACTGAGTTACCAAGTGGATTTGCTGTTAATCACTGACAGGCGAGGAAGAAGGCGGCAAGGTCTGACCGGCTGATGATGGCTGCTGACCATGAAAAGTTTCCCCGTGACAGACTTTTCTGATCTGACAAGCTTGTTAAGTGTCTGCACGTTGCCATATTTCCCAGTTCACTCACGTCTGGCGGTGATGAATGGATTTCCACTGATTGCTGAGTGTGTCACTTGCAGCATGAACACAGGGTCAGTGTCATTCTCTCCTGTTTGAGCTTTGCTGGGAATTTAGTTTCTAACTGTAGAAAGCAGAGGTGCTTTTCCCACTTTAGCCATACAGAACCACAGACTGAGCTGAAAGTGCTTCAGATTTGCATTAAAGTCCTTTTCACTGTTTTTGTAGAGTTTAGAAATTCTTTCATGCAAATGGAGAAACTCTCCCTCCAGCTAACTCTCATTTCAGCCCTTTTTTTCCGGGGGTTACACTGAATTGCAAATCAGCGACTGGTGACTCTGTCATGTTTGCCATTAGAGAGAGACAGAAAGGAGAGAGGAGAAGAAACAGAAACAGTATCTAACACCTCCAAATGGAAACTGTCACCGCTTGATAACAAACCTACAGCAGGTTGAGCAAAATAAACTCTTGCTGCTTAATGAGGTTTTCAACGATACATTTCACTGAGAAGGTGCGGTTGTGATTGCAATACACACGGCAAGTCACTGCCATTGACCCTTGCGAGGACCTGTAAGTCTTATTGGTGGAACACTTCATTCCTCTCAATGACTGAGATCCTATAGAATATCATAAAAGGAGTCACCGCTATGGCTGGCCGCGCTGCACTTTGATTTAGTGCGGTGAGATGGCCAAAGACACTGATGCAGCCTTGCATGACCAGAGGCAAATGAAACAGGAAACTGACCTCCTCCTCTTCTCAAGAGTGTCTGTGGGGGTCAGAGGAGGTGGATGTGGAAGTGGGGAGGTTATTTTTTTTGCTAATCGGGACTCACTTTCATTCACTGGTGCATTTTTTTTTTTTTNATTTTTTTTTTTTTGTTATGTGAAGTACAGTGGGTTTTTCTTGTGAATTATCTGTGTTGTCTATATATTGTAAAGTTTCCCACAGGTTGAAAATTTACTTGTGACGGTTGTCAGGCATGCCGTATCCAAGCCCCACCCCCCCTACCCCCGACACAATCCTATTCTATTCTCTCAAATAGAAATATACATCTACCTTCATGGGCACTAATGGCAAGCTGCGGTGCGGCTCCAGGATCAATAAAGTATTCTTTTCTTTTTTTTATCTTAATGCCTAGAAAGATGATAGTGGTTTTTTTTTTTTTTTTTTTTTGTGAAAATAGATCCATGTTTGTATTTTTTTGCAGTGTATCATGAAAAGTTTTCACACAGTCCAACATCAGAATTGAATCTTTTTTTTTTTTACTCGTTCTCAGCATCTTAACACAGTTTATTAGAAAGCAACATCATTCAGCATTTCCCTATTGACTTTCTTCCTGTCAGAGCAGCTCATGATCCATCGTTGGGTCATGACTCACCTCTTGGGAAACACTGTTATGGAAACTCTATTAACGCTCCCCCATAAACATTTCGCCCACAATGCTTAGCTCATACAAATTTGAATAGAAAGTGTTGTTTATATATGCGAGATCTAAGAATAAGATTGAGGAGGAAGGCTGAAGAGAGAGAGAGAGAGAGAGAGAGAGAGAGAGAGAAAGCACTGTGAATTGTGTCCTCATTGGATGGCGTTTAAGGTTCATAGGAAAATGACTTACATGCACCTGATGTCCAAATCAACATCTTTTTTTACTCTCACAATTCAGAAAATTCGGTGTTAATTTCTATGGATGGACTCTCGAAGCACACGTGAGGAGTGAAGATTGTCCGGTTTGATGACCTCAGGGTCGCATTGCTGCTTTTTGCTGTTCTAATTCTTATGGCTTCATTGACCTTTGGGCAGTTTGGGCAGTTTGCAGGTCAGCTTGAAGCAGTTTGGATGAGGATCAATCTCCATCATAGTTGTGTTACTGCCTCATTCATGCCTCAGAGTTCAAATGTCTTGGTAAAATTGCACGAGATTGACAGGAAGCACCCGCATTTTTCATGGCACTTATGGGACTCTGGACGACGTTGCTTCTGATGTGCTTTTCCACAGTCTGGTGGCTAAAATGAGCTTCCTGGATTCAACCTTAGCCTCAGATATGAAGAAGAAGGTCAGAGTAAAACTGCTGCTCTTCTTCATTGTAAGGAGCCAGTTGAAGTGGTTCAAACATCAGATTAAAATGCCTCCTGGGATTGTCTGTGGGGAGGTATTTCAGCCATGTGCGACTGGAAGAAAACCTACATTAGATCTAGAATATCTCACCTTGGAACCCCTCAAGATCCCCAAGGACCAACTAGAGGGCTTGACCGGGGAGGATGTCGTTAGCTTTGCTTGCTGATGCTGTGACCTGAATAAGTGGTTGCAGAGTTTTATAGTAAAGATAAGTGAGGGTCAAGTTCTCTGGATGACATGCAGACATTCATTGTCAGAAGTCCAATATCTACTCTGTAATCTGTCCTCCTCAAAAAGAGCAACAATTAAACATCACTGCCAAAGTGACCTAAGCTCTGATCTTTCCCCGACCTCAACTTTTTTTTTTTTTTTTTTTNTTTTTTTTTTTTTTTTTGTTAGCCATACTTTAGCCATACTTAACTGAGATACAAATAAATCTGATTGACAAGAGCTGTGAAGCTGCATAGACCAAAGTTCATAAACTTTTCAAGTAAAGGTCTATCCACCTCGAGGTGTATTTTTCAGTCTTTACAGNAAAGTTCATAAACTTTTCAAGTAAAGGTCTATCCACCTCGAGGTGTATTTTTCAGTCTTTACAGCTCGAGCGCTTGTGTGGATGTTGGTATGCGCACATCTCAGTGGACCTAACTCTTTTCAGTGCAGCACAATGCATGTGTCAACCTGTCCCTTTTCTTCATGACCAAACACTAAAAAAAGGAAAAGGAGGGAATGACATCACTAACAAATACTTTGAATAAAAAAAGACAAAGAGCTGAGATTAAGGGATGATGAAAATGGATCATCAGGACAGAGTTGACTTGATTTTTTAGCCATGACTGAGCTCTTTCCCTAACCATAACCAAAGCTGGTTTTAGTCACCGAAACATAGGCTTGCATTCACATTACAGGCCTTAATGCTCAGTTCCGATTTTTTAAATCAGATCTGATCGTTTTGTGTTGATGGTTCACATTCATGTTTTGTAAGTAACCCATATCTGACGCCAGCGTTGAGATCCTAAACTGCCACGCATGTGCAATTTCCTCAAAAACTACTCAGTTACGATATGTTCCTTCACGTTTAGCTTGGATAGAAGCTTCTCCATAAATATCCAACAAATTTAAAACTTCTTCGTCTCTTCACTGACCCCCATTGCTGTTGTTGCTCTCCTCCATATTTATTTTTACCAGGCTGCTGTGAGGTGCCGACACTGAATGAGGACGACAGATGAAGATGAATTCCAATCTGACCAATCAGACAGCGGTCGCATAGCTGGAGATTGGATATGGATCAGATCTAGGACCACATATGCAAGTGGCCCAGATCTGATAAGAAAAAATCAGATCTGAGTCATGAAAAAAGAAAAAAAGAAAATCAGATCTGGGCCACTTCAGCATGTAATGTGAACTTAGCCATAATCATACCTAAAACTCCAGGATCGTCAACTCTGAAAACCTGCAGGACAGAAAATTAGAAAAAAATGAGCTGTGGCTAGGAGACAGGGCTGCTGTGTGGATTTAACCTGAGATCTTTCAGCTACGTGACGTCTTTAGAAGCACTTGGCTAACCTGCTCTTATTAACTGCTGGTGCCATTCATGGTTCAGGAGTCCATCATTTATTTCTGTGTGGGAGGCTTCATTATGAATGAAACAGTCCATGCATATCAGGAGAAAGAGGGGGAGGATCATACCAGCAAAGTGGAGTTGATGTTATATGCCATTATTTCCCTGCTTTGTAATGGACTTTGACATTGAGAGGAAAAAAAAAAAACCTTCATCTTCATTGTTGTAATGATTGAAGACCATTTTGCCTTAAATGCATTCAAATGTATAAATGAAGAGCAGCGTGAGTAAATATGCTTTCTATCTCTACACACTATTTTCCCAAACGATTTGTGACAAATCAGCATTAGAATTTTCACTTTTGCAAATTCACTTGGAATCCACGTCAGTATGATTATGGTCATATGTTCATTAGAAGAGCAAATAGGTGAGATCGGTGCAGTGACGCTGATAACGATGTTTGTTTTTTTCCTCGTCTCCGTAATGAATGGAATAATCAGCTCAGTGGAGCTGCTGTCGAACCAACGTCGGCACCAAACCATTTCTCATCCACACTTCTTTTCTCCCCAGATGGGCTCATTAGTGTGCTGCTGAAAGAGGAGCACTGCTGCTGTACAACATATTTATTATTTAACATCTTTGTCCCTATTCTTCCTTTTTTTTTTCTTTTTTTTGTTTTTTGCTGCTTTCTATACACTTAAACTAACGCAAAGTTTGCACTACTTTGACCTGCTTAAAGGTGAAATCTGTGATCCAAATCTAAACTGTCACCGCCAAATTTCAAAAACAGAGGACTGGAAGCTGCTTGGATTGGGAAACTTAATTATTAATGATAAATTTTTGTTTACAATTTACAGTAATGCTTACAGGGCTTTTATTTTCAATTATGATGACCTGGCAAAACATGGGAAATGCTGATTTTTCATCATCAAGACAAACTCGTTAATTATGCATCTGAAATTAGCTCAAAGTTACATGTTAAAATATTAGGAATGGGACTTTAATGTCGCTCTTTCATATTTCCCTGCTTTTCTGAGTTGCAATTTATGGGTGTTTACTGGTGTTTTTCATATTTATTTTTGAGGACACTGACATTTGTAGGAGTGTTTATTAATTGGTCGACATAAAAATGTTGACCTCGATTCAGTTTTCCAGAATTTGCTGCGAACAGCCGTTTTTTTTTTTTTTTTTTTTTGCATTACAGGCTATTAGCATTAGCTCTGTTATTATTTAGTCAATCTTTACATTACTAACTTTTTCTGCTGCTAGACTATCACGCTTTATAGCTGATCAAAGCCATAAAGTCTTACGATGCTCCGACTGAAGCTAAAAGAAGAATTGATGACTTTGAAGTTCATGTCCTCTAAAGGTTTTTGTCACTTTCAGCACATTTCCGCATCACATTTGGATCGACGCACATTAGTGTGACAGCCGAGCAGAACAGCAACGAGCTCTGACATTTACATCCGCTGCATTGAAAAGTAACACAGACGCAGTGCTGCTGTACAGACGTGCACTTCCTGTCTGGACTTATTGATGTGCTGGAAATTGCACATTGCTTTTGAAGAGAGTATAAAGGAGATTGGGGGGGGGGACAATTTCAGAGTCATTTGTCCACTTGCGTTCAGATTACCACTTTAATAAATTTGATTCAGAAGAGGTCAGACATTTCCCAACCATGATATATCTCAGGTATCCATGTCCCCTGTGCAGATAATAGGGACTTTAGGCAGCCGTGGATGTAATGACGGCTGTTGTGCACGCGTGAACTTTATGGCTCCTGGTAGTCTGTAGATCTGCTACGTGAAGCCTGTGTTTTTCCCATTGCAGATCTGCAGGCTACGGCGGCTGGCCAGTTTCACGTATGCAGAAAAGAGCACATTTCCAGTCACCGCAGCGACCCTCACATCTGTTGCTGCATAAAGTCCCTAAGAACAGATACAGGGCTAGTCATTTATTGAGTATTAATTATAAGAAGGTTGTATTATTATTATAAGAAGGTCTGCTTCATTCTTGAATATTAAGGAGATGGTCAAGAAATTTTGAGAAACAACTTTTTCATGACTTTCTCATTTTACTCACTTGACACCCAGATTAAAGGTTTGTTCTGTACAACCTAATGAAAATCCTACCTGTGTGAATCTTATAATGTTCAATTTTTGTTAGATCCAGACGATATATGGGCAGTTCTGATATTTTCAGTTCATATTAGCTTGTCATAGATATATCGATATTGGTAATATGCTGGATGATATGTAAAAAAGCAAAATACATACATGTTTTACTTTTATGTGTTTTATGTACATCTGACACTTTTTTATCGCTCTCAAATATTGATAAGGTATTGGCCGGCATTTAGTTTGAGTCAGAGAAGTGGTAATTCAATTATATGGTCATTTTTGAGATCATCGTTAGTATATTTTTTATTTTTGACCACAGAGTTCAATCATCACCTTATTATACGTTTTTACACAGGCCTGACTGATCTGTTGTACTGGATTACTTTGATTGTACCTAATAATCTGATAACTCATTGTATAGGAAAAACATTTCTCTGTAAACATACATTGCCAGACAGTTTTTGCTTTGAGAACATATTCTAACATGAACTTTTTAAGCTCTTAAAACACTTCAGAGGTTTTTGGACAATTATTTTTGGCACTTCAGAAAGCATTCAGCTGTAATAATCCCTAAAACTTGTTCGAAACAAATTCAAACACATAATTGTGTACACACCCACCCACACACACATACTCATACACACAAACACACATGCCCCTCTCTCTCTCTCTCTCTCTCTCTCCCCCCCCCNTCTCCCTCCCTCCCTCCCAGTGCAGGGAAAGAAGGCGGTGTGTTGTTAGTCGACCTTATTTACTTTGGAAAATAGCACGTCTAAGCTAATTTAAAGAAACACAAACAACCATTATAGCTAATGTGTTTGGTTACATTTACTCCAGGGCTTTTTTTGAATTAATTTTTTTATTCTTTTTTTTTTATAGCAGTCATTAATATTGGCACATTTATGAGTACAACAAAAAACCACAGGTTAGTTAAACAAGCTTTACGATTTTTACAGGAGTCATTGTTAGAACGTTGTTCTAACATTGTTCTAACGTTGTTCAACAGCAGCTTCCTGTTGACCAGTATGAAGCTGTGGTTTTACTGGGCAGCTCCCAGCATGTGTGTGAATGCTGCGTCTATGGAAGAGAAAGAATCAGCTTTAAAAATGAATAATACATAAAGCCATACAAAAAAAAAATTTAAAAAAATCCCAATCTAATTGAGTAAAATGTTCTTGGTTTATGATATTTGTTTTACACATGTAGGAAATGATCATTATTATGTTCTAAATAAATATTTTTTCTCTCCACATTATTTCCTGCTTTTGCGGTAAACAACAGTTCAGAGGTGTTTCCTCCTGTGAGCCGTTAATTAGTTCCTGAACTCACCTGTGAGAAACTCGCAGCAACAAACTGTATTTTTGGCTGAGGTTTTTTTTTTTTTTTTTTTTTTTTTTCTCAGCGACCAATTAATCAGCCAAATGCTGAAAGCAATAATTCAATTTGGAGCAAAGTTCATGTTTTAATATTCCACTGTGCCTGCCGCTTTAGGAGGTCAGGAATGGCCAAACAGCAATTTTGGATACTCTGGGGACCCATAGTTAGTACAACTGACATTTTAGCAGGAAAGGAAAGGAAAGGAAAGGAAAGGAAAGGAAAGGACAGGAAAGGAATACATAAAGGTATAATGGAAAAAAAAGGAAAGGAAATAAGCAAAAAAGAAAAATAATTTATAATTTTATATATGTAAAATTTGAATTTTTCTTGAAAATAAATGTAATGGAATAAAAATTAGAATTTTCAAAGATGTAAAATAACTAAGTACATTTCCTTAAGTACTGTTTTGATGTACCTTTACCGGTTTATGTAGGATGGAATTTTCTGCTTTTCCTCCTCTGCATTTCAAAACGACATTTTGAACTTTTGACTCCGCTGCTTTTCACAGCTGTACGTTTGAGTTTATTTGCAGACTAATATTTTATATTCAACATAAGATAAGCTCATTAAATATGGCTGTCATCAGATAAAAGCCTTTTATCCCCAAAATGTCAACATTAGAGGAACTCTAGGGGAAAAACAGCCTCATTACAGCTGGATGACACTGGCTTTTAGAGAGCATCAGAGGATTTTCTCCACCTGTAGAGAGAATGTAACTCTAGCTGATCTGAAAGCACAAAACACCGAAAAATTGGAGATAAACTGCAGATATATTTCATGATCTACAATTTTGGCATTTTCATTTTACTCTGGCAGAAATTGTTCGTCACACTCAGTACTTGTAGTGTTAATACTTGAGTAGATTTTATTACCAATCTGAGTATTTTTTCAGTACTTTTACTTTAAAAAGGGGCTTTACTGTGTTTCAACAAGAGAAAAACATGACAGTTGTCTTTAACGCAGAGTGAAAAAACTTTCAAGAAAACAAAAGGAGAAAAAATACAACAATCCTTAATTTTTCCAAAGGTAATTTGTCTCGTCAGTGAAACCAGCTTAAATATATATTTTGTTACCTTGCTGATGGTGAAAACAAATCATTATTTCTTATGAAACTGCTTCAGTCAAGGCAACTATAAAATATCATGTTACACAGCCTGTTTTGTGTAGGTTTTTTAGGGGGGATTGTTGTCATATCAGTATACTTTATATTGATTATCATTGCAGTGTTTCTTTCTGAGCAGATGTCTCTCTCTCTCTCTCTCTGACTCAAATAGCGACAATGACATTGATGATATTCAGTAATATGCACAGCAATCTGGGGCTTAATTTAGATCTGCAGCAGTTGTGTAGGACGCTGGGTATTTGTTTCACTCATTTGGAGTTTGTCCCTAATTTTACCTTCTTTTAGACGTTAGACACGACAGGCTCCCAGTATTTCTTTTTAAAAACCTGATCTGGCATATCAAGTTATATCAATGCAAAGATAACAAAGTACAAAAGCTTTTGTTGAAGGGGAAATATTATACAGATTTCCATGTTTATAGTCTAGTTTGCAATGATTTAATGTGCAAAAAAAAAAAAAAAACCCACATTCATCCATCCTGTCTTGCTGAAGCAGCACTGTGCACACTGAGTGATAACAGACCATTTTATGTACTGTCTCCTCTTTAAGGCCCCCCTCCTAAAAGCTGTTTTGTTCTGATTGCGTCTGATAAGACACTGGCTTGCTAGCTTTGTACTTGGTGGGCGTGTCTAACCAGGTGTGAAGCAGGTAAATTCAAATGTGTTACATGTTGATGTCAGCATGTCACAGAAGTAAAGAGCCAATCAAAAACAATGCATTCAGGGAAGCATTTCTATAAGCATCAAACTCAAGTTTTGACAAAGTTCAATACAAACCTCGCTTCCATATAACACTTTGAAAATTAAGGAAAATAACAAAAAAAAAAAAAGNAAAAAAAAAAAAAGAAAAGCACAATACGTACCCTTTAAGTACGTATTTTGCCTTTAGTTTATGTCAAAACACATCACATGCTTTGAGAAAAATTGCCTGACCTATACATTAACTTCCTTAAAAGCATGTTACTAAGGGAAACGTTTGAATTGTGTTATGAAAATAACAAGGCTCTGTCTTTTTTCATCTCGGTAATGAATGGAATAATTAGGTCTGTGAGGCTGCTGTCGAATGAACCTCAGCGTTAAACCATTTCTCATCTTGACTTCCTCTCCCCAGATGGCCTCATTGATTTATCCATTTCCACGCATCCTTGCTGTGCATCTGAAATATGCCACTGCAAACACATCATGAAAACAGTCCTGAATTGCCAAGGGCATATTGGTCTTTTAGTGTCTATGCGTCATGCTTTCTGGTCACATCCATCTCATCACCTGCCCATTACGATGCCCAGATATGATTATAATTACACAACAGGCCTCGGCGATAAGCCTGAAGACACGCAGCATCGTCTGGCAGCTCTTTTCCCTTTTTCCTGCCAGTTTCTGGTTACAGCTTGAGCCTGCAATAAGAGCAGAAGCTGATGCTGCAGTACATTGGCACTGCTGCAGGGGAGGCATCTCATATTTAGCTTCATCTTCAAAGCTTTTTCAGAGTGTTTGGAAAAGCTGGACACAACTTCACACTTTTACGGTTTGCTCCATGGTAAACAGACAAAGCAGAAATATGTTGCTCGTTTGGGATCTCTGATCATTGGTATAGCCGGAGCTTGCACTCTGTCAAAAGTTAAAGATGTAAAAGTTCTCGTGTGAGATATTAGTCAGTGTTGTTTCTTCAGATGCAGTCGACCAAACGTTTTAGAATGTTTAGGCTTCACACACACGGAGAGGAAATGAAAACAACATGCGCTGCAGTGTAATCTGATAGAATAATCCTGTAATCTATCATACCTTCATGAGAAGAACAATATAATATTAATAGGAACTAAAATGATAATAATATGAGTCTTTATTTAATTTCCTTTAATTTTTCCTGTAGCCTCACCGGGGCATAAGGAATGAAAACACACAAACAAGCAACAACCAACATACAAACAAGACATAGAAACCATAACTCTGCATTAAAGTCAATTATATCCAGGAATCAAAAATCACACAATATTTTCTTAATAAATTTTACCAGATTAAACAAAACTTTGACATTTGTTCATCAACTTCTTAGATTTGTAAATAGCAGGGTGTACTCTAAAGTATCTATATAAATTCTTAACAATAATTAACATTAAAGAAAAAAATAAACTAATGAAAATCTGCAGCCACAAAAATTCATTCCAGGTTGAACCGACAACTTTCTGACACAGTGTCGACAAAAACTGAAGATTATGCCCTTCATAAAGTTATTATTTATTGCACTTTATAATATTTATGCCCTATGCTGCCTTTTAAACGCTCCTTACTTTTGTGTATTTTAAGATTCTATTAATTTTAACTGCCTCTTTTAGTCTATTTTTATTGTTCTTATTCCTGTTCCTATGTGTATGTATATGTAAAGCACTTTGAATTTTCTTGTGTATGAAATATGCTCTATAAATAAACTTGCCGTGCCTTGCAGGACTGTTGTACATACACATGTTATCATTTTCCTGGTCACTGAGTGTATAATTTTATCAGTATCAAATTTTATACCTAAAAAGATTCCGTTTGAGCATCAAATAAAACCTGCAGAGCTTCTTTATACTCAGATCTCATGTCACTGCTCATTCGTATCGTTCTCGCTGCCTTTAAAGGCTGTAACACACACAGGGAATATTTTGTAATATGGCCGTATAATATTATTCACAGCAGGGACAGAATTTGCAAATGGGACAAAATCAGTGTGACTGCCGGTGAAGTGTCGTGAGTTCAGACTTCGCTTGTTGCACCGCAGGGCCGCCATCGCTTCTAGAATTCTGTAGATGGGGAAGGAGTGTAAAGTGTTATGAGCTGTAATGACAAATGTGCACAATAGAAACTGTTTTGGATGTTTTTGTTTGTAACCACAGGTATAGAAAAAGTTAAGTTAGACCAGGAGCTGCACCCTTTAGATCACGTCAAACTCAAGGCCCGCGGGCCACATTCAGCCCGTGATGTAATTATATTTGGCCCGTGAGATAATACCTAATTTCTATAATAACTAGCCTGCTGGCAATCTCCAGCTCCCCTCCCCTCTGTGCCCATCCAGTCACTTTTAATGAACTTTAAGCTAGCCCGCAGAAGAAATGGGCAAAGGAAAGGTGGACTCTGAAAACAGGCTTTGTTGGGCCATTAGCCTGTTAGCCTTGTTAGCAGAGCTGATGTGGCCATAATTAAGAATATAACACAAGAAGGCATGATCACGTTTAAAATATTATTCTCATTTTGCTTGTTGGTGTTGTTAATGAAAAACAAAGAGAGATTTTAGATTTCCCTTGAGAAAAAATGCAGTTTTTTGGCTATTTTTGTTGCCTGTGATAAAACTTTTTCATTGGAAATGAGCCAGTGAAACTCTGCTGATAGAGAGGAAGATGGCAGATGTGTTATTTATTTTGAATTTGATATCTCATTTGTCTATTTTTTCCATTACTCTGATTTGTTCTGAATGCTGTAGATGTCTTGGCGGTTAAAGTGAAGTTCATATTAGTGTATGAATAATTTGTCATAAACTCTGATGAAAACGAGGCCAATTTAAGTCTGTTTTCAATAGAGGTTGACTCTGTTTGGCCCTCGACTTGGACCCAATTTTTAATTTTGGCCCCTCTGAGATTGAGTTTGACACCCCTGCTTTAGATTGAGGTACTATATATATATCTTTCTCTTCAAATTTGCACTTCAGTGGTGTTTTCAGACCGTACCAAGGGAGGAAACAAACTCTAATCCAACTAAATTGGACTAAGCCATGTTGGTGTGAAAGCACTCTGACATGTGTGTCTGGTCTTATGAATGCTGGAAATGTACGTAATGTCAAATCTATGAGCACACATGAGTACAAAAAGTATTTTCTTATTGTCATAACATTTCCAAACGTAGTTGAGAGCAAATGGGCAGTTGATTATGATTTAGGGACGACTCCAAATCTGTCTGAGATCTCTAAAGACTTAAATTACATTAAATTCCATAAATTAACAGATTTCATGGTCATTTATAGGTTAGTTTAACGATATGCAACCCCTTAAAATGCTTTGGAATATTCCAGCAACAACGTCCAGGCATACATCCTATATAAGTCAGACATTAGCATCATTATTTTTCTAAAGAGAGATATAATGAGTTAAATTCATTGTAATGCTTTGGAGAAAAATTAAGTCAAGTCAAAATGTTTGTTTAGCCAAATATCACGTTTTTAGAATGTCTCATAGGGCTTTAAATTCCAAAGCTCTCAAAGAAGACTAGAAAAAACTCCCTCTAAAAAACCTTAACCAACTTAAAAGACTTTAGTAGAATTAGACTAAATGTGGCCAAGAATCTGAGTCTGAGATGTGTCTGAGGCATCAGTTTGTGCTGCAGCTGCCTTCTGACGCTGTCATGTAATCATACCTTTGTTGTCCACACCTTTATGCACTTCAGCCTTGAAAGTTGTTCCAACGTCTGATTCAGCTGCTTTGTTGCACAGCAGCAGAACTACAGTGTCTTCATCACAGTTGTGGAGTCGCATTGAAATGGCAGCGTGTAGGTGGCTGCAGCATGACATCGCTCACTCTCTCTCTCTCTCTCCTTTTTAGCCTCCCTCTGTACTTTCTCCTCCTCTCACCATTCATCTCAGCAGGCAGACACATATTAAAAAAAAAACAAAAAAAAAACACAACCCAGGAACAGGCATTAATTTGAATCCATTAACACCTCTTAATCAGCCCATGGTATGATTTTCGTACCGTTTCCTAGCCAACCCAGCAGGAGTTAGTCCCACGTCCTCTCCTGGCTTATGACATCAGCATCGCAAAATATTTTAAGGACAAGGCAGGTTTTTGGAATCACTGACATGGGCTTAAAATGGGAGTGGGGAGAAGTCTCTGGAAGGATTCGATCCACAGCAGACGGGTATGTTTGATTCAGATGGCATAGAGGTGTGAATCAATACATCATCTTTTTTGGCGCATAACTCAGTAGTGTTTGGAGAGGTGTGTGGCGGGTTTGAACCCATATAACCTTCTGGGANTGGCGCATAACTCAGTAGTGTTTGGAGAGGTGTGTGGCGGGTTTGAACCCATATAACCTTCTGGGAAATTCTGGATCGGGGACTTGAATGTATCACTCTGCCTTTGCCAGTTTGCCCTTGAGCAAGGCATTTAGCTGCCAACTGGTGCTGTGGAGCTGCTAGGTGGATGTGGTGCTGGACAACTGCCAGTGTGTTGAATCAAACCTCACCTTCTTCTCCTCCTCTGGTGTTCCTGCCGTTTCTTTTTGTTTCCTGTTAAATCTACACTTAGCAAGGCTTTTTTCACATAAAAACATAAAGGTTCTATCGTCCTAAATCATAAAACTGGACAAAAACTTTCCATCCCTGCCTGAAGTGATGCCAGGATACTTTGACATCTAAACCTCTTACCTGGTTTCAGATCACTGTAGGCCGTCTGTGCAGCTTTGACTTCCAACTGGAGTCGCACAGCTGTTAGTCAGACAAATGCAAATGTTGATAATTGATGTAAATTTATCTATATGCTGAAGTGAAAATGAAAATCTCACACAGATTATCACTTCTTATCAGTAGATTAATTAATGTTTGCTTTCACCTTCTGTGTTGGTGAAAAGACAAAGAAGACAAACCCAGGGAAATGCAGCGGCGTCAAAGCTTTTCTAAACTTAGAGATTCTTCCTTACCAGCCCAGGTCTATACAGTCTGACTTAAAGGACCATACCAGTGATTTTATATGTTTAAGCCCAATAAATACTACCCACATACAGGTTACGTTACCACTAGCCATTTTCCAAAACGTAAAACCATATTTTAGTTTTTGTGTTATTTTGCCAGACCCCTTAAAGGACCATACTGGCCATTTTGCATGTTTGAGGCTAATATAATCCAATTTTCATACACGTAACGTTACTGACAATCATTTCCCAAAGGATAAAACCATATTTCAGCTTTCCTGATAATTTGCAAAATCTCTTAATCTTTCAAAATCAAATATTCAAGTGATACACCCACCTTAAAAATCCATGTTTCTCCTGCTAATAGTTACACAGCCTTATGAAGTCACGATCCTTTAAATTTTTCAATAAATGCAGGTCTTCTTTTGGGACTATATTCCCCGGTGGAGGCATACATTCACTCTATGCTTTTTATTGCACATAAATGCTAAAATTACATACCTTCTAACAAAAACCTGAATACACGTCTTATTGACGATGATGGATTACCTATCCCCCAAGAACATTTCAAGTATCAACAAGTTGATTTTAAAAGCATACCAGAATGAATTGGAACCAATGGAGGTCTGGAAGGTAGGAAAAACATTTTTAATTCACCATTCCAGTGCTTTGGGAAATGATTGTCAGTAACGTTACATGTATGAAAATTGAATATATTAGGCTCAAACATGCAAAATGGGTGGTATGGTCCTTTCATAATTTAAAATTAAATGTTCAGGTGATCCACCCATCTTAAAATTCAGTTTTTTTGCATGCTAACACATATAAGTAGAAGACATGGTCAGTTTTAATTTCTTACTAAAACTTGTCTTCTGGGACTATTCCCCATTTTTTTTCACAGATCCGTGTTGGATCAATTAAATTAATTTCAACAAAAAATAAGAACACTGTTTGATTTACTGTCATGGATTACTTATCTTGAGTGTGTTTCAAGTCCCTACACATTGATTTTATTTTTATTTTTTTTACAATGTACTGGAATGAACTGAAAACAATAGCAGCAATTTTTTTTTTTTTTTTTTTTTTTTTTTAAATTTACTGCTCCAGCAGTATGTTTTGCGGGTTGTATTTATTGGGCTCAAACATGCAAAATCACCAGTACTCTCCTTTACTGTAACACTGTATCCAGGACATGTTCCAAGTCAGGAAGTCAGATCCAGAATATCAGAGTGCATGTGAACACGCCTACATGTATGAGACCTTTTTCCTTTGTGTAAATGTACCTGAGCATGGTGCTTTGAGTAACATCATGTTGCAGGATTTTTGGATATTAAAGATAATTTACATCTCGCTGCCATTTGAAGCTAAAATACATAACTTTTTACACATTCAGGCTACAGTAAAGATGTTATTTGTACACAGAAAAGGTGTAATCAACCAACCAGGTAACACAAAGATATTATTTCCTTAAGTCAAAAATATTGAGCATTAGCAATGTAGTTATGTTACAAATCTAATCAACACTTCATAATTGTAGAGTATGAGTGTCCTAAGCCACAGTAAATGCACCATTTTAGTGATTCACTATGGAAATAATGATACAGTATTTTAACTTTTATGTTCTAGCTTTTAGGGTGCTGTAATAGAGCACAGTTTGAATATGATACCTGTGAAACCACATTTTTGAATAATGAGCTTTAAGATTACTCTCTTTAAAACGGTTCTGCTGTACTGGAAATGAACTCCACATTTTCACTTTCCTGTGCTAGGAAAAAATAAGTTATGATACTGACAGGGTACATCCCTCAACTTTTGTAAGCAATTAAAAGGCAAGTTGGGGTTAAATATGGGTCTTAACCACATAAGACCCAGGTCTCGGAGAAGGAGGCCTTGGAGAAAAAAAAAAAAAAAAACCCNAAAAAAAAAAACCCTCTCCTCTGCTTCTCCTGCAGAATCTCCCTCTCAGCCTTCCTACCGTCTCAGCAGGAGGAAATCCTGCGAGGAGAAGCCTGAACACTAAAAAAGAAGTTTGTGGATATCTCAGGTTATGCAGCTCATTTTTTTTTTGGAGACAGAGTATAATCCTCGCCGCTTGTGTGAGTGTCAGCCTTTTTTACATTCTGCACAAACAAGGTTTTGCATGAAAGGCTCCCAGAGATGCTGTACAATTTCCAAAAATAAGCTAAAGGAAGCAAAATATCTCCCAGCTGAGAAACCACTCAAAAACTAATTTCTTATCCTGAGTGTGACTTTAACGGATTGTAAATAATTCAGACTATAACCAAAAAAAAAAAAAAAAAAAA
>VXCM01000809.1:81112-106382 GCA_014773175.1 Lucifuga dentata
TTCTGAGTAAATTCATGAAGCTAACCTAGCTAACTGTCTTGGGACCAGGCCAGAATTGTCATGATTTGTTATGTTGTAAATATTTGATTTATTAGTGTCTACTGTTTCTTTATATGATATGATTTGGATTGTATTAGAAGCTACATATGGATACTTTGCATGTTTTTCCTCAGATGAGCACTTTATAGCTTGTTGATTATTTTAAATAATATGCTTGATCAAAGTTACTCACTACTCAAGTAATCTTTTTAATAGATACTTTCTTACTCTCACTCAAGTAATTATTTTGGTGACTACTCTTACTTATACTTGAGTCACTATTATCATAAAGTAACAATACTTTTACAGTTTCAGACTACTCTACCCACTTCTGGTTTTCCAGTTAATGTCACTTTAAGGGTGCAGTATGAAGTGTACATCAGACTCCCAACATGCAATGCATACTTAAAACACGGCCATTTATCACAGATAACAACAATAACTATGTCAAATCATCATCCACTTTTGTAGTCAGTTTATCTTATGTTAAGATTGATTTCACTGAATGTATTTCCTATTTTGTAGATTTATAAAGTAAATTCTTCTTGACTTTCTATTACTGGAAGCATCTAGAGCGGTCCTCGCTGCTAGAGGACCTCATTTTTTATTCTAAACTGCAGCGTCCTCTTGCAGCAGGAAGCACAAAAATTTTGGGTAGGAAAATAAAATCTGGACAAAAGTTAGTCTCTTTATTTAAAAGTAATCTTTTTCAGTGTGTGTGAAAAATAGTAAAAATAAAACCACTGAGCCTTATAAGCAGAGCCAGTTGGTAGTCAGGTTACTGGAAAACTTTATCTGTGGAAATATCCTATGTAAAGTTTGGTTTTTGTCTGAAATAACTAAAGTAGATTTATCATTTCAAAATGCACACCACTGATGGAAAATAGCAAAAATGGTAAACAAAGAGGCATCAGAGTAATGAGAATAATGAACAAAGTGCTCCAGTCAGAGATGAAGGTAACCACCAACAAACTGTTTCACCAACAGATTACAGTCTTTGAAAACACCTTGGGCTCTCCTGACCTTTATACAGTAAGAGTGTAAATGCCCATAAAATCCAAACCAACGATTTAAAAGCTAAGTAGAGCTGCAGGGCTTGTTTTAATCCCTGGAGTGACTCTTTCACATTGTTTATGTGATTCAGTATTACATAAAAAAAATCTATTGTTTAATGCAGGTTTAAAGTTCAGTATTTAAGTTGGAAATGAGCTGAAATCCCGCTGAGAGTTCAGTTTGAGAAACGCACCATCGCATATGGCAAAGAATATAATGTAGCCTACATTTCACTGCACACACATAGCACCCTAATTAATACACCCCTCCCCTCTACACACCCACACATACACATCTACACACACACGCACACATGGAGAGGCCTCCAGTGTATCCAAATCAAACTCCTAATGTTGCTCCCAGCGCTTATTCAGCCTCATTGCTATGCTTTGTATGGCAATGAGTAATTTACTCCTTGCATGTTTGGTAACCTTGAATTGTGACAGATAATATTATGGGTTTTTGCAAGTATGCATTTTATGCATTTATTCTGATAAATCTGAAAACCCTCCCTCACCCCTCGCCCCGACACATGTATAATTCATGTTCGTCCTTCTCTCTCTCGCCACGTGTCGTAGCTGCTGCAGCTTACATGGTTTCTTCTCTGCACCTTCAAGTTTCACTGACAAAGAGAAGTGAGAGAATATTGTAGGAGAATTACAGGAGCAAACATAGGAACAGTACAGTGTGTGTGTGTGTGTGTGTGTAAGAGGAGGATTTATTTTTTCATGGGGCTGGAGCTGTCACTGGGCATCTAACAGAGTGGAGTTATCCTCTGTAGAACATTCGGGCTACAAGAGCCTAGTTGCTCATTAGATCTCTGTTGCATCGGCGTCAAAACGACTGTGCCGCCCCTTTGAATTCCAATGGTGTTATCCTGATTGTTGTTTATGCAGTACACCTGTTGCTCCAAAGTGTTTTATGCATCCATAAGTAGAGATGCTTGACTTGGAGAAGGCTGCAGACTCCAATCTGCGCCCGGGATCTTCACTGTGGCGGATATCATTTTTGACACTCAATCCATCTTGTGTGATTGATTCATTGATTTAATTTGTCAAGTGTCTCCTCCCTGAGATAATGCCTTAGCGCGCCACAGGCTAAAAATACAGCCCACTTTGAGGAACGACGCTTCGCTGACTGTCGATATGACTCAACAGAAAAAAAGTGGTTTGAAAACACACCCCAGTTTGTCATGTGCAGCCTGAAGTCAGGAAGCTGCCAGTGCGTCGCGCTGAAAACAGGTGACTAGTTGACATTTATAGCGGGTTGTTCTTTGCTGTCTTTCTGGTTTTCTAACTGCACTGTGTTATCTCTGCCAAGCCAAGTAATATGTATAAAGAGCAGATGGAAGCAATTACAGGCTATCGGCAGTGAAGAAAAGAGCAAAATGGAGGCCTGAGATGGAGATAAATGTTCCTGGAATAAGGGGAAATCAAACTGCTGTATTGATGCTGGTAGTTAGGATTTTGCAGGGTGAAACCAAAGTGACAGTGCTTCTTATTATGTTAAAACCTTGTCATTTCCACTGGCTTTTGTTGAGGGACGATTATGCCACAGAGACAATTACCCTGCCCTTGCAGTGCTGAAAGGATATGGCATTTACTGCCACTGTATTCCATAGTCCGAAGTTTAACTTGTAATGAAAAGGCTGCAAAAATGTGCCGGGCTGATTGTGAGAAAGCCTAAAAGGCTGCAATTAATCAGAGGAAAAAGTTTTGTGGGTGAGAAAAGGTAGAGTAGAGTTTCCTAGGCAGAGAGAATGACAAGTGGTAATGAAACAAGGCTTCAAGGCTCTTCATCAAGTGCTGGCAGTGCTTAAAGCCTATTAGTGTCTCTATCAGTGTGTATAAGTTAAAACTAAGGAACTCTCACTGTCTCATTCCAACTGCTGCAAACTATTATCCATGTAAAGGCTTTTATTACTCTGTTTTATTGAGATCAGGGCTGAAGGTCACATTCTCATCCCTTTCAGATGAACTCTGCGGAAAAATATATGAAGATAATCACATGGCCGCTCATATGGTCCTGTGCATTAATCACTTTGCATCCGAGCCAATGTTCAGCTTTCTTTGTACGACAAGCCTCTGTAAGCCTTTCATGTAACCATCATTTTCACATTTTCTATTGATAATCAGATTAGATTAGAGTCTTTTTTTTTTTTTGTTTGTTTTCATTACAAGTCTTTGAGAAATCAGGTGGGCCGATTAAAGGATCAGTTCAGAAGTCCGTTTTGATAAGTATGTTGGAAGAAATACTTGTCAGTGCAATCCTTCCTCTTCTTATATTGGCTATTAAGAGTTGCCTCTATAGAATGAGTGCAGAAAGTAAGAAATTGAAGCTAAAATCTAGAGTCTTTCTCTGTATAAAAATCATTTCCAAATGCCAGTCAAAGCTAAATGAGGCTCAGCCCCAAATATAATATTTTTTAATAAGAAATTCCCTCTTTGAGACTCTCAGGACTCATTTGTTCATTCCTTAATGGGGGTGAAAGGCTGTTCTTTGTTGTCATTTGTAGGTTTTGTTGTCAGAACCAACACTCTATAGAAACAGAAAAGTAACTTCCGATAGACGCGTCGGTACATAGAATGAGTCAGAAAGTTTGTGTTAAGCAATGTGGGAATTTCTGTCTTGATTTCTTGCACTACTTGGAGAGGGAATACTTCACAGGCAATACTGAGAGATGAAGGACAAACAAAAGTTCTTTCAAAGGACCATACCAACCATTTTGCATGTTTGAGCCTAATATATTCAATTTTCATACATGTAACATTANGGACCATACCAACCATTTTGCATGTTTGAGCCTAATATATTCAATTTTCATACATGTAACATTACTAACAACCATTTTCCAAAGCATACTACTGGAATGGTGAATTATGGTAAATATGTTTTTCCTACCTTCCAGACCGCCATTGGTTTCAGTTCATTCTGCTATTAAAATCAACTTGCTGATACTTGAAACGTTCTTGGGATAGGTAATCCATCATCACTAACAAGACGTGGTTTTGTTCAAAGTTACATAATTTTAGCGTTTAAGTGCAATTTAAAAAGCACAGAGTGATCTGAAAATGCTTCCTGTTGTCAGTTCTTCACTACAGCACTTGAATGCACNAGCACAGAGTGATCTGAAAATGCTTCCTGTTGTCAGTTCTTCACTACAGCACTTGAATGCACCACTGGGAAGCATTTTGAAATCTGAAACTTGAAGGTAGGAAAAAATTTAACCCACCATTCCAGTAGTATGCTTTGGGAAATGATTGTCAGTAAGGTTATGTGTGTGAAAATTGAATATATTAGGCCCAAACATGCAAAATGGACAGTATGGTCCTTTAAAGCACTTACCGATTTTTGAAGTAATTTCCTTAATCCTGAAAGACTCTTCTATCCTATCGCTATAATATTTCCAATGATGTACAGTGAGTCTTAAATCTTAAATATAAAAAAAGTTTTTCTACATGAGAAGCACAAAGTGGGGCTTAGGTCTGTCTGACTTGGCCTTTCCACAGCTTACAATTAGGTCAGGTCACATTAGAGGAAGATCTTCTCCACTTGCCCTTTATTTTTCCTCAAGAACTCTCATCCTGCCATCAAATGAGAGCAGAGCAGCAGGAGGCAGAGGGAGAACAGAGCTCCCTGTCACGAGCAGCAGCCAAACGAACATGACAACCTGCAGCTTTTCTGCAGGAGCCTCAGGATGCAGGGAGCTAATTGGTTTCTAATCAGAGGTGCAATTTCTGCAGCGGCGTCCTGCTCAGTCTGCTGGGATAGAAATAGAGGAAGAGAATGAAATCAGAAGAGTTGTATGCCAGGTTGTCAGCTGACTCAGCCAACAGGAGGCAGAGGAGAACTGGGTTGTGTGGAGTGGGCCAAATGGCAGCAGATGATCCACCCAGCCTGTCTCAGATATTTGCCAGATAGCATTTATCAGGGCTAATGAAAATCATTTCAGCTCAGCATACTGTTACACGGTGAGCAATGTTTCTACTCTGCAGTCTGTTCTGATCACATGGGACGCTCTGCTGGTGGTGTCTTTTTGTCTGACATGATCCACATCATCACCCACATGCAGAAAAACAAACAACTGGAAGACGTTCAAGATTCCATGGAGATATATGAGGGAAAGAAAAAAAAACGTTTCTCGGCAGTAATTGCAATGAGTCTTGTCTCTTTTTCCAGAATATTACAGTACACAGCATAAAAATACTGGAAATACATTATCAGTTTGTGTCTTTGAGTTGCTCCATGTATATGATCAAATTATGGCATGTAGCTGATATTGGCTTTCTAATGATTTTCAGAAAATTTGTACCGTTTCCTGTGGGCTTCAGCAGCAGAGGGCTGGGTTGAAGTGCAGAACGGTTTTAGTTACAGCAGAAAGGAACAATGGGTGC
Organism: Lucifuga dentata; assembly: GCA_014773175.1. Lineage (NCBI taxonomy): Eukaryota > Metazoa > Chordata > Actinopteri > Ophidiiformes > Bythitidae > Lucifuga > Lucifuga dentata. The sequence goes on from VXCM01000809.1 coordinate 86,599, forward strand.
ATTCTGAGTTCCTTATTCGTTTCCACTTTTCCCTCACTTGCGTCTTTTCCTTGTGTCCTAGTCCCGCCCACTGAAGATGTGAGGAGCTGAGGAGCTACGATTTAAGAGAAATAAAACATCCTCAAAGTGACGTGAATCAGCTGTCAGAGAATTGAGCTGCTGTTTAATTTCTAGACGATAATAAAATAATGAAATATTCTCCTCTGATTATTACTGTAACAATTAACATAAACAGTTTGACAAATGTCCACATGCAGAACAATTCAACTTTATAATATACAGATCATCACTTTTAAGTGTATTTCACTGCTCAGAGAGTTAAAATATAAATGTTTATCAGCGTTAGTGAATTTTTCCAAATGGGATGTTTTATTAAACATTTCAGTCGATTTTGTTGGAACAGATCAATACAGCAGGTTGCGATGAGAGTGTTTTATTGTTTTATGATTCTTCATCATTTAGAGCTGCATTAAACACACATCTCGTTGTTTAAACAGATGATCAGTCAGACAAAATTAAATATAAATATACTGAGTAATTTTGTACCTGAGATAGTTTTCTGTTCACGTTTGATGAAACTTGCGGTTATATTAAGATGCGTGTCGGTGTGTCAGATCAGCTGTAATAGATCTGTCCAATCAGAAACAGACTTCCAGTAAAGGGGCGTGTCTGTCAGGTAACAGACTTCTGCGTAGGAGCATCTGGCGTTTCCTCGCTCATGTATCCCAGATGAAGACTTCTCGATTCTCACGTCTCCATCTTCAGAAATAAGAGCTTTGGAACGTCGTTAAAGATGGTGGACCAGATTGGTTTCCGGTCACGCAAGAATCGAGGCTCGAGCATCGATCAAATAAGGAATGCGTAATGCACCCAATGACACTAATATACATGCAAGACTGTCTCATTTTTGATTTATTGCCTCTTTATTGTGGTGCTATAAGGGAATCTTCTAGCATAAAAGAAAAAAAATATGGTACCTCTGAGATAACATAAGAGTTGGAAATGCTATGCTAATTTGAGCATTAATAATTAATAATTGTAATTAACCCTCTGTTCTTTATGTGAGATTAGCTCCACTAAGCTTTGCAGTGTAGTATATATGTTAGGATGGCCGATACAGCTGGCTGCTACAACATGTCTTGAAGTACAAACCAACCATTAATTTCATGCCTAAAGATACAAGACAAGGTACAATGTGAAGACAATAAACTATAGTTTCATCAGTATTTGCTTCTGCCCTGAACAGTCATATCTCCAGGCTATGATGGGCTCCAACAAGCGTCTCCAATAGTTGGATCAGGAGGCATCTATGTTGCCTAACAAGCAAAACTCAGGCCATAAAAACCCCTAAAACACTCGCTGCTGCTGCTCATGAAGCTTTTCGACGTGTGCGCATGGCAACAAGGTGACTTTGATGAGTGTTTTTTGGATTTTTATCAACTCAGAGCTTTTTTTAATCTGGATTATGATGTTAGAGGACAGTAAGTGGAAGGACTTTACAGTTCAGAGTGACTTTAGTGATTTAGTAAAACTCAAGTTTAAAAATGAAGGGGACATGTTGCCATCTGTCGCCAGTAAAAACTGCACCCTCAGATGATATCAGTTGACTCATGATAGATAAAAATAGACAGCTCATCAATATGTGTGAAAAGCAAGGGCAGGAACTTCTAGAGGAATCGCAGCAACAATAAACTTCCTGCCTGAAGAGAAAAAATTTAAAGCTTCATTAATTGAATTTCAGCCACTAGGGGGCAATAAAAGCCAACAGCTGTGCAGCCCAGGTGTACCCTAGGCCTTTGAAGCAATTATGACAATTATGTTGTTCACAAACAACACACACAGCAACGTTAGCATTACACGAGAGGCGCATTTCTGCTGTCCTGTTGAATGCAAGTCCAATATTCTCTCTCTCGTTTTAGCCCTGCTGTGGTCTTGGAGGAAAAATATCACAGTCTAAATCTCGTCAGATGCTTTATTTTCTTCCCAAGCTACTCGTTAATTTGTCTCTCACTCAGATTTGTCTAAGCTTGTATATTGGAAGTGGCTGCCTGTGGTTTTAAATCAGGTGTTGGTGAAAACCGTTGAAACTGAACCAGACAGCGTTTAAGCTGGCTGGGAAACCAAAATGATGAGCTGAAATAGGTGAAAAACTGCAATGTCGTCGTTAATTCTCAGAGAAATCAGCTCTACAAGCAACCCTTTGACATCACACGTGCTTGTGATTTAGATGTTATCACAAATATTCGTTAATGTAGGTTTAAAAAATGAAGTGTTGATAGGCGCTAACGTGCTAAGGTAAATGCTAAAACAAACTGCCATACCCATTAGAAGTAATGGAAGGCAGATGAGTCGATGTCATTTGTTTTTATCGATTTAATCTGGTGTTAACCCCTTCTACCCTGAGCTCTATTTTGGAATTTATGTCTAAAAAAGGCATGCACAAATTTAATTTGTAATAACTCCACAACCATAAGGACAACATGCACAGTCTTGCGCTCTATGGATAGGTGACACTTGGTAGAATTTAGATATAGAGTAAGATTTCCTGTCACTGTCACCAGAACAGACTGAGAGCTGAATAAATACAACAGAAACATGAAAATTTTACTTCCGTTTTCTCAAAATTCTAAATTAGAGATGAATATCAGTCCTATAACAATTTAACTGGATTTGTTGTAAAACTTCTGAGCTGCAGCTTCACCAAGTTTGATGTAATAGAAGAGAAGCACAAACATTTTTCATACATTTTAGTCTTAGTTGTACTAGACGGCCTAGAGGGCGCCAGTGTGCCAAACNCATTTTTCATACATTTTAGTCTTAGTTGTACTAGACGGCCTAGAGGGCGCCAGTGTGCCAAACGGCATTTCTACATCAGATACAAGTAATGTGTCTGTGAAATATTGCTTTTCACCAACATTTAACTTTTACCTCCAAAATGAGTTTTTTATTGCACAACATAACAAAAAATAACCGACATATAATAATCAACATATCAGGCTTATAGAAACTGACGCTTGTAAAACTATTTTCTAATGCACAAAAATGTCAAAACAGAAAAAAACCCACAAAACTATTTACAAGTATTCACTAAGAACAGTCAAAATATTTCCTGAGAACACAAAAGTCAGGCTTCTGCCATCTTCAAACGTCCAATCCACTCTGACACTCCGACTGTCAACTGCTGTTTCTCTCTCACCAGTGTTAACGTCATGTGCTCCAGGGAAGAATGTACGCTGCTGACTTCGCATTACGCATTATGCATGCCTCTAACTCAATGACTCCCTGGGTCATGTGACCACTCGTTTGGAACTTCATGTGACCGTAAAACTCACAGTCAGCTATCGCGTTATTTGGTTGACCGATATGCTGTCAGTGAATGGCATTTCATGAAAACATCGTTAAAATTCCGGTACTGGGACTGCTCAGGTACAAGGGGTTAATAAATTATCAATACGTTAATGCCCTACAAGCCCTGGAGTGGAATCGTTCAAAGCTTCTGCAGATCTCCACTGAAGCTTAGAGTAAGACAGAGTAACCGCTTCCTATCTCTGCTCAGTGGATGATCTTCCTGTAGCTAAGCTGATAAATCCTGCCTTCAAGGTCTTTCTGCTCCAGTACATCTAAATACACTTTTTCAAAGGGGATTTTAGAGTGCGGTGATTGACATTCTGCACACAGCGAAATCAGAAATTAGTGGCTTTCTTTCCCGGCTTTATCTGGTGCATATATGCATTTTGCTGAAGGGACGATTTGGGTTGCAGCGTCTCATACATGGACTCGGGAATGGACGCTGGTTGTTGCTGGATATGGTGCATTTCCTGATTTGGGCACTTTATGTAACTGTAATATATCTAGTTTATCTTTGGATTTAATCTTCCACAACTCTGAGCCTTTCAGCAATGAATCCCTGATATCACTGCTCAGAACACTAAACTGCCTCTTTTCTTTTTGTTTCATAAGACTGAGACCTGAAGATTAATTGAGCTAATATACTAAGGTAACGGAAGCTTAGTAACACAAGAATGAATGTAAATAGGATTCAGCGGCAATGAAAGGTACAAAGTGGTCTAATTAAATCCCTTTTGATGTGAATTAAATTTCCTCGGGCCTCGCAGCGTCCTGTCGGTGACAAAGAGAGCCACCTCTCTTTGTCTCCCTCTGAGCAAATTCCAATTAGGTGGTGGGCGTATGTTGGCGTGCCAGTCAATCACAGCCAAACGCTGCGTTTTAAAGATGATGATGGTGGCAACGTATTGACAAAAGTCTCTTATTTGGAACAATAGACAGTTGCAGACAGGTATTGATTTTTTGCTTCTCGTTGATCGCAGAGCAGGACAGTCAGTTCATTTAGAAACTGCAACTGCACAAAGTTCATCGCTTGGAGGGCTTTCTTAAAAATATTGATAACCGTCGCACAGCCTTTTGTAGGATTCCTGCAGCCAGTTAACACCGGCATTGAGCGCTGAAGTGATTTTTATGTCCTTAGGCAATTCAAAATGATTTTCCCTTGCATTATCAATTACAGATCATTGTGCTATTACAGTTTGCTAAACAGGCACATTTCCTTTTAGCAGCACTCTGCAGACATGAAAAAAGGAAGCAAAAGGAAATATTGAGGACAGCCAACACCTACGCCCGTCTTAATCCGATTGGGCCTTTGGAACATAAGTAAGAAAAGACAGACCACACTTTCACACCCCCTCAAAGCACAAATACACACATGCAATACACACAAACACACAGATATTTCCTCCAAATTGAATTACAGATGCCCGTTGCGATGACCAGCATCTGTATCGTCCCCATCTTTGCCTGCGTTTGCCTGCAGAGCGGCTCATTTATTTTGAGAAGGCTTTCTTTTTTTTTTTAGACATGCTCCTTCATGTGGAACAGTGAATATAAGATATAAAACCTGTCTGCCTGGTGACTTTGGGCCATGCAGAGATCAAAGACAGAGCAGGGAAGATGAACAGAGACAGAAGAGAGGAGAGGAATAAAGCAAAAGAGATATGGAAAACATCGGAAGCCTTATCCTGACGGCTCGCTCGTTTCGTCCTCTTGGTCGCCGCATTGCTTCCGAGTCTCATCTTTAGCTTTAATTAGCTGCTTTTATGCTGTCCATGGCCTTTTTCCTGTCCTGTGTGGTCCTGGATCTTTGCTCTCCGTCGCTTCAGGCCATGCTACTGAAGTGTAATCCAACCCGCTGCCATTGATCTAAGGTCACTCGCCCTCATACCCGTGACCTTTCAGTTATTTCAATTATGTGATAATCCACCAAATCATCTATCCGCCACATGACCACAGCTGCTGCCATGAATAGTCCAGCATCCACGTGCCTCTTAAGACTCTGTTAAAGGTTTGGGCCATTTTTGTGGCTTTTCTAGCCCTTGAGCACAGTTGTCATGACGATGAAGGATTATGAGTGGATAACCTTTGAGGCCAGAGCCACTTGATGCCTATCAGAGTAAGGAGATAGACGCTGTCTCCATCAGGACAAAGTGGAGGAGTCGAGGTTAGCAGTGGAGCTTGGATCACTCTACAATAGCTTGGCTATTTTGTGTCATTTTACAAAGCTAGATAAGAGTGTCCTTCCACTCTGTCAGCCACTGTGACCTCCTATCTGATCAGCAACCTGAACAAACCCAGAGTTACATCTTCATGGCGCAGAACAAGACGCCATCAAATCGTGATCAAAACTAGATTGGATGGAAGCCATTGAGGCACAGAAAAATGTTCGAGAGTTGGCGGGGTTCATGAGGGTCTTAGCCCGCATCAATATCTTTAAGGGCTTACAAAGTGGACGAGTACTCCACGGCTCTGAGGCGTGGCGTGCTACACTCCTGAGTGGAAGGGGCAAGAGCCCAGAATGCTTTATAAGAGCGAGAGCCTGGCCCCAGAAAGCTAGCCAAGAATGTGCCAGGCCACAGCCTTGATAGATGATGAGGCGGGGCAGAGGTTTTATTGAAGCTGTACGGCGGCTTGTACTGACAAGTGGAATGAATGAGAACCTTGGCATCTGTAGGCGCTGTCGCCCCTCTAGTCCCATTTTTATTACTTATTCACGTAAAGCAATAATGTTGGTTCAATTTCTCCAGCTATCAATTTGCAAGCTTGGCTGTTAAACTGTGAATTATGCAACACTCGAACAAAAAAGGATGGTGGCTAATCGACATGACCACGGTGAGGATATTTACAACCTTCCTCGGCTCCCCGGAAGAGTTTAAACTGTGCGTGGCGAAGAAAGCGTATGGAAATACTCAAGCATATATCTTGCCTGTTGTAAATCAGTGCAGATCATCTTGATTAGCCAATTGATCACTTCAGCCCGTTGCTGTTGGATGGCGTGATTAGTCTTTTTGCTCCTACTCCAGGAAGATGACCAGTCCCTGTTTGCTGTTTATGTTAGTATGTGTGTGTTTATTCTGATTTTAATGTGAAAGATTTGGCAGCTTGCTGTGGCTTGTTTGTTTCTCTGTATAATAAAACCTTCATAAATATAAACCGCATTACCAGCCCAACAGTTACACCTGTATTAAATTGCAATTTAATACAGTTCGATGCAGAAGCCATCCAATCCATCCTGCCTTTGTGAAGCTGATGATGTGTTCAGCTTTTGTTGTCAGAGGAGTGTTGATGGAAGTTTTGTGGTACTTTTTTAGGCTGTAGTTTGCTGCTCAGTTTCTATTTATTTTAAATTTCAAACTGCTGCTGTTACATTAACGCGTATCTAGCGTATATATTTTACTTAGGTGCATGTCTAGTGTATATATTTTACCTTTCTATGCATAAGAAACATTAAAGAAACACTTCCAGATCCTAAAACATCGTANGAGAGAGAGAGAGAGAGAGAGAGAGAGAGAGAGAGAGAGAGAGAGAGTGGGGGTATAACAAACATGTAGGTTAACACTCTCACTCCTATTGATGTCTTGCACGTCAGAAGAGGCATTGTAAAGTAGTACGCCGTTCATTATTACGAATCATTGTATGTAACTCATTTTTAATTTAATAGGCTTTATGGCGGTTGGTTCGTAAGTACGAGTTGTTCGTAAGTCGGGGACTGCCTGTACATTCCAATGTAAAGCAAAAAATCTGTGTTCCCTGAGATAAATATCACAGCAGAAAGGCGACTAATAAAGGATTTAGTTCAGATGGGATCACTGGAAGCAACTAGGTAGATTGCTCTCATTTTTTCTCTCTTTTTTAAACTAATGAAATTAGGTTAGACCTCAAATTTTCTGCTGGAATGAAGTCAAGACAAAGGCACCAGGGAAAGTTTTCCGGATACTTTTACGAGAAACTAGATGTTTGAACCATAAAAGCTTTCATCTGCATCATTTTTTTTGTCTGATGTTGCTGTGTTTTATTAGGTTACTGACAGCATCCACATATGTTTATGTGTGTATATGGGTAAAGGCTTGAACATTCTCTCATGCTTCTTTGTGTGTGTGTGTGTGTGTGTGTGTGTGTGTGTGTGTGATGGACATCCATGTGTGGATGTTATCGTTGATCTCGCTGATCTCCCGCCCAGCACACTCGTGTTTGCGGCGCTCTCTCCGGTAATTTGTCTCCGTTTCGTTGTTTCTCTGCTGCCTCACATCCTGAGCAGGACTGCTGAAATTTCTCCTCTCCGCTAAACCCTCCAAACCAAAGTCACGTCACACTGATCCCCAGCCCAGTCATTATAGCCCATTGAGATGGGCTAGCATGTTCAGCTACGCTTGACTGGATGATTCCCATTTATCCCTAACCTTACCTCCCTCCCTGCTCTCCTGTGAGACAGGAGCTGCCAGGTTCATCTGTCTGCCTGTCTGCTGACTTGTTAGAGGCCTCCGTTAGCCTTGTTACTGAGCCTGCTGATCCATGGCCATAAACCTGCACAAAGGTGGAGAGGTATTAGCAAACCAGAGCTTTACACAGCTGTCCGTCGAGTGGCTGAAAGCCTAACATCTCGCTCAGACTGTGGACACATACATTACCTGTTACCAAACGCCCAGCTGATACCAGCCTGACATCATGGAGCCGCTGGAAGAGTCAGACTTTTCCATTGGTTTTCATTGGTTATTATGAATTTTTGAACAGTTTACACGTTAAAAAGTGTATAAATTTGAAGGATGTCCCCACATCTAAACAATGGACTGATGAACTAACTAATATTTATCACCTGGGAAATAAGATGTTTTACAAAATGATAGATTAGATTACTTCAGTAAGGTTTGGAAACCATTTATGGTATATTTGAAGCTGTGTTGATTTTTTTTTTGAATACCAGTATTTTTGTTATGTTTTTTTTTTAAATTCTGCTGTAATTAAGGCTTTAATGTTACTGAATTTCAGAGGGTTAGGGTTAGAAACAAAATAATGAAATAGAATTATTAATTAGCAATTTTTTTTGACCATTTTGACAGTAAATAATTGTTCTTATTAGTCTTATAAGTTAATTTATTAAAATTAGCCAGTGAAAAAGTATGGATTTATTACCTCTCCATATTACTTGTATAATCAGTATTTCTCATTATTGAATCTGTTAATGTGTCATGTGAGTAACCTGACATAATTTAAAATCTGATTTAGACACACACACACACATATACACACACACATATACATATATCAGGGTGCTGGACACTTAAACTGACAGTAGTTAGTTGATTGTATCGGCATTATTTTTGTGTAATGACCCTAAAGTAATAGTCTGTCTGCACTAAAAGCAGTGAAGTATTACCTGTTCTGCAGCGCTGCAGTATCTGTACTGTACTCAGACTTTATTGCGTCCAGACCTGCTGGCTTTAATATCCTGCGTTGTTAAATCAGTACGTTTCACTGCTTGTTTCCTGCCGTTTCTGTAATTACCCGCCGTGGACTCAGGTCCGTTTCTGATGTTTGCCAGATAAAAACCTGCGGTGAGAAAAAAAAAAACCTGAGGAGATGAAGATGAAGAAGGAGATGAAGATGTATCGGANCCTGCGGTGAGAAAAAAAAAAACCTGAGGAGATGAAGATGAAGAAGGAGATGAAGATGTATCGGACCTGCTGGGAAATCTGCACATCAACACTATTAACTACTAATAGCAGATTAGCATTTGATACCAATTTTCGACCAGCATGTTAACACATGACTGGCTGTTTAATGAAACTTTAAAGGACCATACTACTCATTTTGCATGTTTGAGCCTAAAAGGTTCAATTTTCATACATGTAAAGTTACTGACAATCATTTCCCAAAGGATAAAACCGTATTTCAGCTTTTCTGATATTTTGCAAAATCTCTTAATCTTTCAAAATCAAATATTCAAGTGATACACCCACCTTAAAAATCCATGTTTCTCCTGCTAATAGTTACACAGCCTTATGAAGTCACGGTCCTTTAAATTTTTCCATAAATGCAGGTCTTCTTTTGGGACTATATTCCCCAGTGGAGGTATACATTAACTCAGCGTGGTCTGGAAGGTAGGAAAAACATTTTTAATTCATCGTTCTAGTAGTATGCTTTGGGAAATGATTGGCAGTAACGTTACGTGTATGAAAACTGAATATATTAGGCTCAAACATGCAAAGTGGGTGGTGTGGTCCTTTAACACTGAATAAAATGTATTAATTCTAGATAGTTCTAGAAACATATTTGCATTTCTTTATTCATAATTGATGCAGAAGTGGAAAATAACTAAATACATTTACAAATACACTTATTTCCACTTACAGTACGAAGTACTTTATTTCAATATTTCTTTTTTTTATGCTATTTTCCGCTTCTACTCTATTTTCATAAGGAAATATTATACTTTTTACTTTGGTACATTTATCTGACGACTGTAATTACTTATTACTTTGCAGATTAAGATTTGTATTCAACATTAGAGAAGCTCTTAGAACATTGCAGTCATGTTAGACATTTAATTCTGAGGATTAACATGTGATCCTTCAACTGAACTGAAAGGAGGAAAGACCAGTTTTCATCCATTTCATTCCAGAATGCTCATGGCTTCATTTCAAATCCTCCAAAAATGGAGATACAAGGTTTTTCAGATGGTAATTGATGCCATAATAATTTTACTTTTGATAAATTGGGACTTTTACTGTTACAGAAATAGAATAATGAATACTTTAATGCTTTTTTTTGTAATGGAGCATTTTTCATCGTGATATTTGTACATTTGCTTAGGTAAAGAATTTGAATACTTCTTTCACCGCTGTCTGGATACTTCTCCATATTGACCAGTGTGTGTAATTGCATGTTTTAGTTTCCTTACATCAAACACACGTTACCTGCCACGCTTCTGTTTGTCTCTTTGCTTATGATGTTCATTTACAGCGAGTAAGGTTTGCGAACACGGCAGTACTTCTGCGTGTTTATTTTCTCGTCTCCCGATGCTCTCACAAACACAAAACACACTCCTCCTCCTCCTCAGCACCTTGTCTGAAAACAGCCATCATAAAAAAAAAACTCCAGCCATAAGTCAAGAGCTGCAGAAGCCAGATTGTTTTGAAATACTGAGGAAGTTGTGCAGGCAACTGTGAAGAATGCAGAAAAGCGAAAAGTGTGAAGATGTATAAGCGCTGTGTTGTGTTTCTTGTCTCAAGGCCCCATGAGAAATGTCCCTCCCGGCCCTCATTCTTAATGCTGTTGTCTGTGAGAAATGCAGAGAGACAGAAATGGAGAGAAGGGGCACTCGGAGGGAGAGTTCAGCATCTGAGAAATGGGGTGAAATGAGAGAGGGACTCGTAGAGGGATTAAAAGGTGAAGGAGGGAGGGGGGGATGAAACAGGAAGAGAGATGGAGCATTTTGCGAGATGAAGAAGAGGCCGCTGAGAGGAAGTAGACAAGATTAATTAACTTAATTCCAACAACAGATCCTATTAAAGTTGCTGTCAGCACCATTGAGCCGCACACTGACTCGTACCAACTTCATCTGAATACTTTATGAGCTTCGTTTTTAGACGATATATATATATAGATATATATATATATCTATATATATATCTGCATACATTGTGTCTGAGCTCTGTGCGCGCTGCTTTCGATATTTGCTTTTACGGTCCTCTTAGGATTGTTGCAGCAGTGGTCAGATATCTGTTGCTGTGCTATTTCAGAGAGCAGCAGATAGGCGAATGGCAGGTGTGTCTGTAAACACAGTGTCCGAGTGATTCAGTGAAGCGGGCCGTCCTCCAGGTCTATAATTCCAGAGAGGGACCGAGTCGGAGCGAGAGGAGGGGGGTACGCAGGGCGAGAGGCCGACTGCCAAGACAAAGCGATGAAAGATTGATCAAGGAGCCTGATAGCATTTGGATCTGTAAAGGCTCTGTTCTAAGGGAGGGACCTTATCTTCACCTTCTCACCTCCTCACTCAGGCTTGCACGACTTTTTTTTTTTTCCCCAAGTCTTTTTGGTGCTTTGGGAGGAGGAAGGATCTCCATAGAGAAGCTGAGCCACGGTAGCAGAAAGTCTCAGATTAGGGACGTGAACTGCTGTCTGTTTTCTCTCCCCGTGGACCATAGTAACGCTCTAATGCTTTCCCCACTTCTTCAAACATTTTGTCCTCACTGCAATATTTTGTTGAGATTTTAAAAATTTCTTATTCCCTTGGCATTTTTTTTTTTTTAGAGCAGCAGCAGAAGCCCCACTGAAGCTTTTTAAACATTAGCAGAACTCAGTTATGTCTGTCAGCATCATCAAACACAGTGTCAGCAGTGCCTCTGGGTGTTAATCTTCACCTTTGTTCGTATTTACAGCAGCACCATCTGATCTTTTACATATTTCTTCATTCCCTCCACACATCTGCTGGCTTCAACCATGTGAGAGTTGATCCTGCTATGACAAAGCCATTCTGACACTTTAAAGGGGTCTTCCCACTGTTCAGCTCTCTTCCTTTCAGTTAGCAGGATAGTTAGCGATAAAGTGCTAATTTCACATAATTGATTTCCCACTCAATTCCGTTTAATGGAATGTTAAAAAGCTTAATTGGAGCTTTGTGAAATCCTCCATTGTTTTTCACTCCACAGACAGATGCACAAGAGGAAAGAAAAGGAGTCTGATTCTGAGAGAAAACAGAAACAGCCTTGTTAGGTTAGAAGGCTGCTGGTTCAAATCCGTGGGCAGGTAGAGAAGATGAGGGTAGGAAGTATACATTTTCTCTTCCTATTGTTAAGGTGCACTCAGTCAAAGTATTTATGGAAAAATTACCCCTTAGGCACTCTTACATGGTCAAATATCATCTTTCATGTTCAGGGCACTCCTGCAGTTATTTTGCAATAGTTTTATACACACACACACACACACACACATATATATATATATATAATTTTTTTTTTTTTTTCATGTTTCCCCTGAACCTCATCTGCTTCTGCGTACATTTACCTAGAATACCTTTCAGCAACGCACCAACAAAGACATTAATAAAAGCAATAAGAATAAGAGCTAACAAGACAAAATACCACTATCAAAGAGAGAGTAGATTACTTTTATGAAATATGAAGCATCCATTACCTGTATCTGTTAACTGTTATTGATAGTTTAGGGTGTATTTTTCCTTCAGATCCCGTTGTATAAGTCAAGAAAACCTCAGCAGCTAGTCCAAGGTTACTGTATTTAGCCATTGTGAGCTCTTTGAAATATGCTAACATCGTATTCTTCTGTATATTATGCCCAGCAAAGAGCATATTTATTCATGACATGTTGTAATTACGACTTTTGAAATGTGAAGTGGGAGATGATGAGAAGCACATGAAGGCAGCATTAGCCCAGAGAGACTTTAGATGGCGTTTTGTCTGTGTCATTTCAGCGTCCCAACAAAAGCAAAATTAAGTTTTTATCAAGACAATATTTAATGATATCTTTCCATCATGTGCCAAACTTTTACTTTTAATCCTTGGACTTTATTGGAAGTGAATGACTGTCAAAGCTCCTAAATAAAAGCCTGTAGTTTTCCCACAACCTTGGTTTAGTGAGTTCAAGGCTAAAGCTAAAGGAAGGACATGTGATGCTAAAATCTGCCTCCAAACGCAGAGCAGAGTCAGAGCTTTCCAAGTCTTGGGTCTTTTTCTGTATTGTAGAGCAGAAATCTGCCTGTTCTGGCCTTTTTCAAGATAGATTCCTCAAAAATTCCTGAAATACTGAATCATCCTGTGACTTGCAGGTGTTCCTGTTTTTGCAGTGGAGTTGTTTATTCAGAAATACGTAGTCAGATAAGGCATTCCTTCTTTCCTTGCTGCAAAACACCATTTTCTTTTTAAATGTATTATTTTTGGTGTGAAGATGTGACAGGACATGTTTATTTCCAGCAGCACACACACTGCTTGGATACAGGTGACGAGGTTTCTCCTCCGTGTTTTCCTCCTACGGTTCCACCAACTGCAGGAAAATCCTGCGGCTACAATTTTAGTGATTATTATGTTTACTTATACTGTTGCACATGATCCTCAGTGAGCGAAGCAGCGAGTGTCTGAGTGTGTGTGAACCATGAAATCCACCTTCATTAAAATTTCAGGGATACACAGGTGTTAATGAGATAACAGCCATTTCCTCTCTTGTGAAAAAAAACATTTTATATGCAGAACGTGGTTTTTTTGCAGAGCTATTTTGCGCCACCTGACGTGGGTATGAGTTGTATGAGCAGGAGAGAGTGGAATGGGGAAAAAAAAAACTATCTAAAATCAATTTACTCATGTTTTTAGTTTTGGAATAGAGCCCCAAAAATCCTGGAAGTGGCCACAGGAGAGCCGGATATTTATTTTAATGAATAATTTATTCTGAAGGAGACACAAGATGTCATCATGTCCACATGAGACCTCATACCCTCATTCTGATGAATTCAAATTTGCAGGACGTACTCTGTTTCCTTGCTTTGGCTCATTTATATGGAAGATTATAAGGGACACAATTAAAAATAAAAAATAGAGTGAAATACAATACATGTTTTCGTTTGTATTTCATTTCCATGCACACATTTACTGTAATAAAGTGGTAGAATGCAAACTGTTTTTTTGTTTGAATGATTGCTTTAATTGTTTTTCATTGTGACATGAATTTTTCATGCCACTTTATAAACAAATCATAGTATGGTGAAAAGAAAAGGTCAGGGTTTTTTTTTATTTTACTGTTGTCCAGCAGGGGGCAGAATAAACATGCCAATACTAAATGCAAAGTCCTCTCGTTTCTTTTTCTGAAGCAGCTGTGTAATTAGTGCCAGAATGAAAAAGAAAACACAGTCCAATCACAGCGTGGGGGTGGAGCTTAAGGCGTGGTTTGTTCTGAAATTAGCAATGATTTTATATTATTCCATGTGGAGTGGTTGTAGAGAAAATAGGAGACAGAGAACTTATCACGTACGAATTTCCTCAACAAGCAACACAAACTTTGCAAACGGCACAAACAAGTTAGCGTCATGCTAGCAGTTTCCGGTGAAGATGCAGCCAGACATCAAGGGACATTACCAGTCTGATCGACCGGGCCGGTCTCCCGTACACACTCCTGTTACCTCCATAATCAGGTACTTGGAAATGCGGATCACAGAACCACAAACTGCAAATCTCTACTGTCAAATCATGGCTAACTGTGTGTTCTCCCACTTGTTGGAACAGAGCCGCAATCTAATCCTTCATTTTCTCCTGATCCGACATGATCTCTGTCACCTGCAAATGCGCATTCAGAACAAACCATGCCTTAAGCTCCGCCCCCAAGCTGTGATTGGACTGTGTTTTCTTTTTCATTCTGGCACTAATAAAGCAGCTGCTTCAGAAAAAGAAATGAGAGGGCTTTGCATTTTGTTTTGGCATGTTTTTGCTGCCCCCTGCTGGACAACAGTGAAATAAAAAAAAACTTGATATTTTCTTTTCACCATACTGTGATTTGATTGTAATGTGGCATGAAAAAGTCATGTCACAATGAAAAACAATTAAAGCAATCATTCAAACAAAAAAACAGTTTGCACTCTACCACTTAATTATGACACAGTAAATACGTGTATGGAAGTGAAATACAAATTAAAACATGTATTGTATTTCACAAATGTGTATTATATTTCACTCTTTTTTATTTTAATTGTGTCCCTTATAATCTTCCATACATTTCTAGCTTATTGTTTATTGTTTGGCATGTACAGTTTCGTTTAATGCCAACATGAACATATGCTCATACGTTAACGAAGCATGCTGTCATATTGACGCCCCTCTTGTAACCACTGGAATACTAGATTATATTTGTTGGATTCTCCTGAAATGTAGCTTAATATAGAAATGTGTAGCTGAATGAGGTCGAACTGATTGATCAGTTGACTAAATTAAATTTCAGATTAAAAAAAAAATGCACATTTTCATTTCATTAGCTTTTGAAAACGGTGTGATCCATGTTTGCCAGGATACCTAAAAAAGTATCCGACACATTTTGATGGTTTTTTTGGTAAATAGGAGGAACTTGTAAGAGCTTGTTAGGTTGTAACTTCAGATCCAGATCGGGATCATTCTTTCTTTCCTTTATTTCTGCCTTCACCTTACGTGAAAGCATGAAGTTCCCTAAAAATTGGAGATTCAAGGTTTTCATCTGATAGTTTTCATCTGATAGACTCTACTCATATTTACTTGTAATTGAATACTTTTCCATAGTACTGCTTACTTTTTTATTTATTTTACTGACGTATTTTATTTTATTTTTTTATTTATTTTACTGACGTATTTCTTCTGTTACTCTGAAAGTTATCAGTATAGCTTGCAGCATGAGGCTATACACAGTGTGTTAATCCTTCTCTCTTTCTTTATCCTTTTTTCTCTCTTTCCTCCTCCCTCCCTCCCATATTAGTTCTCCCTTCCTTTCCCGCTTGCTGTTATCTTTTCCTCTCAACACCAAGGTGTATCATTTTTCTTTCTGTCAACTTTTACCCCCCATTGGTTGGTCTTGTATTTTGCAGCCGTGTTCATGTTAAACACTGCGGCGTTTTGGCTTGAACCCACGGAAAAAGAGGCCTGATCGCAGCCTTCTGCTGGAGATAAAAATGGGTGGAAAAACAAACTTTTTTGGAGGGATATTTATTTATTTATTTATTTTTTGTAGGTTTGAGGATGGCACAGGACGAAGAAATGAAAAAAGATAAATGTAGCTTGTTTGGGCTGCTGACTGAATTGGTGAATACTAGTGCAATGCCCATTCAAAACATGAATGTTCGGACCAGGCCAGACTTTATGGTGTGTGCCACAGCCTGCCATTAGCGCCCGTGGAGCGGAGCATAGGCCGCAATGTCTGGAATGTATCCTGCCAGGCGGACTACTTTTTACCAGCACAGCTCAACTCGAGAGCCGCTCATCCAAACAACTTCACATGTGACACTGCACGTCTTTAGGTCCTGAGCAATAAACCTGCCAAAGTTCAACTTCATACGGTGCCGGGTTCTAGAGATGTTGGAGCCACAGACACACGGATGGACTTTATAGATGTTTTGACAAAATCTGGGAACAAATGCTGCGTTTGACAGAGCTCAGAATTCAGATATTTCCCAGTTGGAAATTCCAACTTCCAACCTCAAACCGTTCCAGCCAAATGTAATCAAAAAAGCATGAACACCAATAAATACTGTAAAATTAATTCAACATCGTAATAAATGCTAACTAAAGTAAAGTTAGATTAAAGGACTGTTTGGTTGTGCTCTTTTACTATGATATTAATCACAGTGGGTATTAAACTTTGTGCAGAGAAGTAATATGAAATTATTTACACTTACGTATCAATGGCAAATAGTTTATTATACAAAATAGTTAACTTGGTGATGTATTCTGACCTTTTTCTTTCAATTTCAACAAAAAATACTTTATTTGCCTTTTAGCTGATCATATCTATTCACAAAGCTCGCTTCCATGGCACTCCAATGTTGCGTGACGTCATATTCGGTAAGTCAGTGTAGGTGATTTTGTTCCGGGTTTCCCAGCCGGAGCTCCGACTTCAAGTGCCGTTCTAACGCATTTTTCCAAGTAAGAAGTCGGAAAAATCGGAGTTCCGAGGTCTGTGAACGCAGCAAAAGTTTGCACATAGGGGGCGCTACAAGCTCAAAACATTAATGCAGTCTACTGACTAGCTACAAGATCTCTTTCTCTCTCTCTCTTTCTGTCTCTTATTTTTCTCTCCCTTCCTGCCTGTCTGTCTTTCTTTCTATTTCTCGGTTATTTTCTCTCTCATTCTCTCCTTTCTCTCTTTGTTATTTTTGTCTGTCTTTCTCTCTCTCTTTCTCTCTCTCTCTCTCTCTCATATCCCCTCATAATGACAATATTATTTACAGTTGAGTCCATATCTTTGACCATCCCAGCAGCCATAAGGCTATGGACGCCGTGCAGCTGGTTGCTGGTTGCCCACCACTCCCCCCTCTCTCCCTCTCTCTCTCTCTCTCTCTCTCTCTCACTCACTCACACACACACGCTCACACACATGATCGCTTGTCCCTTTGCTGTGAATCATGGTGGAGCTGGAGAGGTGGACAGGCCTGTAATTAAGCCTTGGCGCTATCATTCCTCTTCTCACCTTCACTCTCCTTTGCTCTCCTCTACCTCGTCCTTCTCTCTCTGTGTCTCACCTCTCTTATTTTCTCCTCTCACATCATTCTTTCATTCGTCTTACTCCTAAAACCATTCCCAAGGTCTTTATTTATATAAGAAATAGATTTATATGTAGAAACACAGATACTTTAACTAGTCGGAATGAAAAGGAGATGCTTTGTTAGCTTGTCTGAGCATAAAGCATGAAGGCTCCAAACATTTATAAAATCTTTATTTTTTTATTTACTCATAATAAGTTTACTGAGCTTTGAAAACAGTAAAACTACATCATCAGCTTTCTACTGTTGGCCAGTTAGCAGCCTGCTGGAGCAGCTTAGGTGCCTTGCTCAAAAGCACTTCAGCAGGAGTTCTTAAGGGAGATTTGTTTCTCTTTTACTTTCTTCATGAAGATGCTGCCCAAACCTATTTAACCTGTATACTTCTGCATTATACTCTCTCTCTCTCTCTCTCTCTCTCTCTCTGCCTCGTACTGTCTTTCACTCTCTTTCAGTCTCTGCCTGCCTCTTTCTTTCTCCTCCCTCTCTCTCTCATTGTCTGCCCCTTTCTCTCTGTTTCTTTCACTACCTTTCATATTTTCTCTCTTTCTCACTCTGTCCCTTTGTCTCTCTTTGTCTTTCTCTTTTCTGCCTTGTACTGTCTTTTGCTCCGTCTCTCTCTCTCTGTCTGCCTCTCTCTCCTCTCTGTTTCACTCCGTTTCACTCTCTCTCTCTCTCTCTCTGTCCCTTCTCCTTTTCTCTCTCTCTCTCTTTGCCTTTCTATCTCTCTCTCTGACTTCTTTCTGCCTCTTCATCTCTCTCCCCTCTCTTTTTCTGACTTTCTCCATTTCTTTTACTCCCTTTCACACTTTCTTTCTCCCTCCCTTTCTATCTTTCTTCCCCTCCCTTTCTGCCACTCTTTCTCTTTCTCATTCTCTCTCTCTCTCTCTCTCTCTCTCTCTCTCTCTCTCTCTCTCTCTCTCTGCCTCTTTCTCTCCCTATTTCTCCTTCTTTCACTCCCTTTCACACTCTCTCCCCCTCTTTTTCCCTTTGTCTGTCTCTCTCTCTGTCTGCCTCATACTGTCTTTTACTCTCTTCTCTCTGTCTGCCTCTTTCTCTCTATTTCTTTCACTCCCTTTCACACTTTCTCTCTGTCGCTCTCTTTGTCTCTCTGTCTGTCCCCCCTTTCTATCTCTCTCTCTCTCTGTCTCTCCCTATCTCTCTCACCCTCCCTTTCTGCCACTCTCTCTCTCTCTCTCTCTCTCTCCATCATGACAGGATCATGTTTCTCTTTCATCGTGCTCCATCTGCATTTGTTGCTTCACAACCTGAAATCAATCCTCACACCGTTTGTCACAATTAGCGTTTGTACTGAGATCAGCACTGATTTTTCATCGTTTTGCTTTTGTCCAGTAACAAAGTTGGAGAAACACCACAAAAATCTCCATCCTATCACGTCTTTATCGAGTCCCAAAAGTTTTCTTAAAAATATAAAAAGTGTAGTTATACTCTTTAAACTTTCATAAAGTTTCCGATACAGATGATCTTGTTTCAGGATTTTTTTTCGGCACAAAGATAATTTGAGATAATAAAGTAGTTTTAATGCCATCTACTGAAATAAAATATGCTCTTCATTTTGTGTAAGGAGCAGATAAAAATGAAGAATGCTGTAAAGTATTATGATTCTTTTACTTGTTTCATCTTATTTGTCACATAAATCACACGTGTCTGGTTTATATGGAGATTTTCATGGTAAAACACTTTAAACCAATAATTAATTTGTAATAAAATCTAGAGTCACTGTTTCCCCTTTTGTGGAATTCCATCTACATCTCCACTCCACATTATTTTTAAAACTGACAGCATTTACATATCAGAATGTCAGTGCCGTATTTGCATAATTTTTATGAACGCTGCACAATTAATGGCTTGTCTGCAAAGCTTTAATAGGAAAGACCCCCTGCTTAATATTGATATGTATTAGGCCATTATTCTGCCACGAGCCAGCTGGCCATGCTTAATCATCCAGTCAATGGTAATGTTTACGTTAGCAGGCCGATGATGGGATATGAGTGCACGCCTAATGCTTTTTCAATATGCTTCAGTAAGAAGCGTAGCGCTATGGATTGGATAATGACTGTATGCTGATGGGAAACGATTCAATATGTTTCAAAGTTGGCGAAGATCAACGAGAGACTTTTAAATAAATAAGATGATGGTGTCTGCAGGACTGGTACGCTGTAAAAAAAAAAAAAAAAAAAAAAAAAAAAAAAAAAAAAAA
>VXCM01000809.1:106473-135485 GCA_014773175.1 Lucifuga dentata
ATTAAAAATGTTTTTCCTACCTTCCAGACCTCCATTGGTTTCAGTTCATTCTGGTAAGCTATTAAAATCAATTTGTAGATATGTTCTTGAGATAGGTAATCCATCATCGCCAACAAGACGTGTATTCAGGTGTTTTTTAGAAGTTACATAATTTTAGCGTTTAAGCGCAATAAAAAGCGTGGAGTGAATGTATGCCTCCACCAGGGAATATAGTCCCAAAAGAAGACCTGCGTTTATGGAAAAATTTAAAGGACCGTGACTTCATAAGGCTGTGTAACTATTAGCAGGAGAAACATGGATTTTTAAGGTGGGTGTATCACTTGAATATTTGATTTTGAAAGATTAAGAGATTTTGCAAAATATCAGGAAAGCTGAAATACAGTTTTATCCTTTGAAAAATGATTGTCAGTAATGTAACATATATGAAAATTGAATATATTAGGCTCAAACATGCAAAATGGGTGGTATGGTCCTTTAAGCTTTTAACCTTATTTTTAGATCTTTTCAATTGCCATATTGAATGGATTGGGTGGTTGACACGTTAATATCCCAAATATCTATTATGAGAAAATTAGATTAGTTTTATGTCCAATCTTCTTCTTAATAAGTCATTTTGTCTGTTATTGGATCTTTAAAGTCTTATTTCCTTAACATATTTTACAGATTGCCATGTTCTTATTTTATTTAGGGCTCTATGAAACCTTTGCAATGCTTCAATATGCAAAATAAATCTCTGTGCACACTGAGTGAAAACAGATTATTTCTTTAAGGCCCTCTGGCTAAAAGCCAGCTCTGTTCTGATTGGCTGGCTATGTCAGGCCTGAGCCGGCAACACCCATACGCTGTGAAACATGCATGCTTTATGGCGACTTCTAAAAAACATGCATATTTGTTATTTTGGAAATGAGCTCTGTAAGCAGAAAGCTGTGTGAGGTGTGTAGGCAGCCGAGTCTCAGTTTCATCTGTGTTTTCACACTGAAGAATAAGCAGGAAGAGGGAGGAAGACTTCAAAGCAGCTTTTCCTGCTACCAGACTATTCCATGGATAATAGACTTAAGGGAAAGATTTATCAAACCGCACATTTGAGGACTCTAATGTGAGATGTCGATGTGGGTGAGAGACTCGCTTAGTGTGTGTCGATGTTCTTTTTTTGTGTGTGTTGGCAGCACACACACACAGATTTGTGCTTTCTAGGTGTGATTAAAATTCAACGGCGCCATTTTTGGTACTAAATATAAGTGGATATGGTAATGCATGGCCATCCTGCCTACACACACACACTCACACACACCATCTATCTCACAAGTCATCCACAAGGCAGACGTCGTTGAAATTTTCTCATGTCAAGTCTAATCTAGTTTGAGCAAAATTTCTGGTTTGAGTTTGACCTTTTGTACTTGCTGCATTTTGTTGAACAGTTTTTCTGCGTTGTGCATCATAATTTCCAACTTTTGCGTTCATTTACTCTCAGTTTCATTTCCAAATTAGAATAAAATGGGGGTTTGTGTACAGCTCTTCTGCTCATCTGAACAGCTTGTGTTGCCATATTGAACTCTCTTCTCCTACACTGCATAAGCTCATGGGAGAATAAAGTGCTTTACAAAAACATCTCTATGGTAGATATAAGAGGAGAGAACAGGTCATCTATCCATATTTCCATCCAGGAAGAAGGTGACCTCTTTGCCAAACTCGCCTCTTTACCCATTAGGCTGTGCTGCATCTACACACTACACAAATTCCTTGTTGAAAATGTACACAAATTATGTGTAATTCTCTGTTTTACACAGTTTGTGTCAATATTGAATCTAATTGTGTTGGAAGATTAAAACTGTTTTACACACAGTTTTGTGTCATTTTAAAATTAGCACATTATGTGTATTTGTTCATGTGTATCCTGGTCAGCTCAACACGTTTTGTGGTATTAGCGTGTCAGCTATTTGATTCGACTGAAAAGCTGTCACGCAGCTTCGGTGACAGTTCCTGCGAATCCCTGTTATCATCTGGTCCGTTGGTCAGAGACAATTGCTGCGTTTCCATCCAACTTATTCACATTTTTAATGCGCATTTCTGGTTATTCGATTAAAGGAANTGCGTTTCCATCCAACTTATTCACATTTTTAATGCGCATTTCTGGTTATTCGATTAAAGGAAATGCAAATTGATGCATGTTTCCATCAACTACATTATGAATTATCTCAGAGGTGATTTCACTACATAAACTAATGTCCACAGCAAAACACAGTATGCAGAGTTTAAATGAAACCCTTGGTGTGGAAGAATACTTATTACAGCTCATTATAAGCAGTTATACACGCCTTATAAATGCAGCCAACAAGCTATATAAACTCGTAAAGTGTACCGAGTACCGTGTGTTGGTGAAACTTTCAGTGTGGGTAAAACAATCGTTTACGTGGCATGTCAAGTTATTTGTGAAAAATTTATATGTTTTTCGGATATAACGAATAACTGATCCATCAATCTGCAGGTGCTTGCTAACGACTACCTGCTCGTGTGTGTGTGTGTGTGTGTGTGTGTGTGTGTGCTCACCCGGAGCGCACGTAGCATCCTCATCTTAATGCGAATAAACTGCTTCCATCCACGTCTTATGCGTATAATCAGTTGATCCACCTCTGCTAAGCGCACAAATTTTTAGTGCGCATTTTGGAGTTAATGCGAATTAACGGTGTTTCCATCCAGGCTTTCTAATGCGCATATTCATTNGCGCATTTTGGAGTTAATGCGAATTAACGGTGTTTCCATCCAGGCTTTCTAATGCGCATATTCATTGTTCACATAAAAATATTTCGATGGAATTTGACTTTGATGAAGGCTTTTGAAGTTTACAGACGACTTGGCATTGTAGTCTGGTTTTATCTGAGTTAGACACTGTGGTGTAATAATTTCATAATTAATGCTACTGTTAACACAACTGGTGAGTTATTTTCAGTGGAGGACTACTGTATAACGATCGTAAATTAGTGATTTGGAGGTATAGCGTTACTTGTTGGATTGGATGAACTAATAACAGTATTCATCAAACTGTCTCCATGAAGTAGGAGACAGTTTGATGAATACTGTTAAGTAAGTAAAATTTATTTATATAGCATCCTTCATAGACAAAAGTCACACAGCGCTTCACAGATAAAAAATGAGTAACATAAAACAAACAAATGAAAATTCAAAGAACACAGACATCAATGCCACAGATTTAAAATACTATCCAAAAGCCTGTCTAAACAAGAACGTCTTTAGCTGCCTTTTAAAAGCCTCAGAATCAGAGGAGCAGAGGGAGGATGGAGCTCATTCACTGTTTTGGAGCAACAACCTGAAAAGCACGATTTCCATGAATCCTCAAATGGGTACGGGGCACCCATAACCTTTGACCTAAGGACCTAAGGACCTAAGGGACCTCCTGGAGGTACAGGACTGTAAGAGGTCTGAGATGTACTGGGGCGCCTGACCATGCACGGCTCTAAGGTTAAAATAAGCCTCTTAAAATGAACTCTAAAATTAAGCAGAAGCCAGTGAAGTGAAGATAAAATAGGAGTAATAAGAGTCATAAAGGAGTAATTTAAGGTGGTTTTTAACACAATGTGTGCATTCAGTAATGTGTTAGCATGGCAAAGCTTTGTGTTACCCAATTCCTGACACATTTCCTGTGTTATCATTAACACAGTGCTTATATCAAAATTAACACATAATGCATTGTCTCAAAACACGCACACTGATGTGTAAGAATTTCACTCAGATACTGTCAGTTTTAACACATCCTTCCTAAGAGTGAACCGTCGACTTCAAGGAAAACAGAGGAAGAGTGTCCTTCTAAGAAGAGATGGTTAAGTAAAGGAGAACATGCCTGTTTCTTTTGAAATATGCGCTTTCATCCATCGGTCCACTTCAGTTGTGTACCTGGGTCCAGGTCATGTCTTCCAGCTCTTCCAGGGGATTCCAAGTCAATTCCAGACCAGATGGGATATATGCATCCCTCCTGTATTCTAAATCTGCTTCATGGTCTCGTGCCTGGGATACCTCGCCAGGAGACGTCCTGATTAGATACTCCAGCTCTCTCCTGATGTCCGAGCTCCTCACCCTATCCCTTAGGGCAGGTCCTGACGCCCTAGAGAGGAAACTCATTTAAGCCACTTAAATCCACGATTTGGTTCTTTCGGTCACTTCCCAAACCTCGTGACCATGGGTGAGGATTGGAACGTAGATGAAGGGGTAAAACTTTAGACTCAGCTCTCTCTTCACCATGACAGTATGATACACCACCACATCTCTGCAGACACCGTACTAACCTCCTGTCAGTCTCACGGTCCAGCCTACACACACTCAAAAGATCTCAAAATACTTGAACTCCTTCACTTTGGGCAGCAGTTCACGCCCTACCTGATGAGGACAGTCCACTCTTTTCTAGCAGAGTATCATGGCATCTTTTTTTTTGGAGATGTTGACCCTCATCCCAGCTGTTTCACCCAAACCACCCCAGTGCATTCTGGAGGTCACACATACATGCAAATATGTATTTGTTAATATAAAAGCAAAGTTATCACAAAGCCTTTAGTGCAAACACATTGTGTAAGAAAATCCAGGACATACCGTATATATTTGACTATAAGCCGACCCCCAAAGTCCCCTGGCACTTCACGGAGCCGGCTCTGATCAATCAGTATATTAAAACTAATGACTTATTTGATTTCACTTTTCCCAAATTAAATATTTTAAACATTTGATAATTAACCAAGAAATGGCTCTAACACCGGTAAACATGATATTTATTTCAGCAGCTGATTATGTTAGCGCTTACTGGCCTCCAAAATGTGCTTAATAAGATGTTTTGTCAGGAAATATCTCATTCTAAGGTATGATTTAAACTATTTTNAAATGTGCTTAATAAGATGTTTTGTCAGGAAATATCTCATTCTAAGGTATGATTTAAACTATTTTCTTTGGATAGTGTTAATTGGTAGTATTTCCACACCTGGAAATTTCTATCTGATTTGAATTACTCGACTATAAGCTGACCCCCTGATTTGCGTTGTGAAATTTGGTTTAAAAAACCTTGGCTTATAGTCGAGTTTATACAGTAATTCTAACATTCAGTCTCAGGAGGAAACTTTGCTGCTTGTCCATAAAGAGTCTTTGTATTGAATCAAAATCTAAGTTGAAAGCAGTTTTTTTTTTTCAATTACTTTACTGTTAGACAGCTGACAAAGAGCCAGAATAACACATACTATAGATAGAAGCCCATTTCCGTCTTGTCTTTGCTTAGAGCCAGCAGGATCCCTGGCTTCTCTGTTTAATGGAGGCTAACAGACACTTAGAAACATTGGTATGATTAAAGGTTTTTTTTTTTTTTTTTTTTTNTTTTTTTTTTTTTTTTTTTACCAGCTCACAGCGTCACTGTGAATAAAATCTCCCTGATGTCTTTTGTGGAGGATGCCGGTACGGTCCACCAAAGAGTACTTATTAGTCATTTTTAAATAATTAAAGACACATTCTAGTTAGAAAACCTTTTGTTGTCTTGTAACTGACTCTGAGGTAATCTAAGCCACCAGACCTCCCGGAGGCACCGAGTGCATTAAGCAATCTCTCCCCCATTGTTAAAATTGAGCAAGCCGCTCATGCGTGGTGATGTCTGTACGTACAGTTAGATGTGTCTTTTGGAATAAAAAACAAACAAAAACATTTACCTGAAATAAATTAGCTGCTCCGTGGAAAGCAGTAAAAAGCCAACAAAGCTCAAATGAAGTGGAATCTTCCAAAAAGCATTCTCATTCGGGTTTGTTATCCCTGAAATTTAGATGATCCTGTCTGTGTTATATTTTGCAAAACAAGCATGGCTATGGATTTGTATGGACGCCATAAACCGTTGAACTGATTTAGATTTTATGTTGTTTAATGCTGACATAAATAATAAATAAGGGAAAGAAGAGTCATAATTTACGAGCTGCATTGTATGTTGGCTACTGTTTGTCAAATAGCATCTCCTCTGCAGCAGATGGGAATAATGCTTTGGCCAAGGGCGTTGGCATTTTGTTAACTTCCTCTTAGTTTTTCCCGGTGGACTGTATATAAAAGCATAGATGTAATATCGTTGACAGAACTGGGTTGAGCTATAGAGGGATGAGGTCGAGAAAATAGAAATGCCACCAGGGCAGAAGCTGTGATTGACCCACTAAACCAGAAGATTTGGGAGTTTTGTGTAAGATTAAAATAGATTATGATAAGGCACAAATCTAAAATGGTTAAGTTTAATTTGTAGTTGGAAATTGTTCTCTCTCTCTCTGCTTACTCTCTCCTAGAGTTGCATTATTACAGATCCTACCACATTTCTGCATTTGAGATGCTACAACTGGCATTTCTGCAGTGGGATCAATAATAACACAGGAGAGTCACACCAGTAGGGCTGGCATGCCGGATGAATGTTTTTTGAAGAACTTTAAAAGGCTGCTTATTCCTGTAACAGGCTCTGGCTAAGCAAATTTAGAGCCTTTTGTGGCAGAAAATGATTGACTAATATGATAGAAGTTGGCTGTTATTGAATGGAGTTCTGTGGACTCTGGACATGATGGAATTTAGCATTCAGGCATGAGAGTAGCTGCTATTTTTTTTTTTTTAACAGATCCAAGACATTTAGCTAAAGAGGCTTAAATATGCTATAATTTACTATTCAGTCCCTCCAGGATTTTGAGATGTTTTGTTGTGGTTTCTGCAGCCAAAAATGCTTTTCTGAAATTCTGTGATACATTTTGCGATGCTTTTTTTTTCATGTTAATTT
This sequence comes from Lucifuga dentata, assembly GCA_014773175.1. Classification (NCBI taxonomy): domain Eukaryota; kingdom Metazoa; phylum Chordata; class Actinopteri; order Ophidiiformes; family Bythitidae; genus Lucifuga; species Lucifuga dentata. The sequence continues at coordinate 113,255 of VXCM01000809.1, forward strand.
CATATAAAGCAATAAAAAGTCATATGTGCTCAGTTTTAGGACGATTTTAGCAGAATACATAATACAAAAACAATCAGAAACATTTAAAATGCTCAATTTAGTTTATTTTCCTGAACAAAGAGCTCTTTTTCTTTTTCTTACTTTAGCATAATCTAATGGGATTTTACATGGCGGTAATTAGTGTTGCAGCTAGCAGACTTTTAGATCACTAATGTTTTTAGCTTAAGTCAGTAGAGTTGAACATAGCAAAAATTAGCATTGTGGCTAGCAGACATTTTCTGACGGAGTGAGAGATGCTGAAATAAAAGTATTTTGGGTTCATTATGAGACTGGCGGACATAAAGAGAAACGCCGGTAAAAGTTTGAGTAAAACGCCGCTCGCCGTGATTCTTTCAGCGTGTGCCGCAGTCTTCCTGCTGCCGCTTCAGTCATGTGATCTACCACCATCTACCTGTGCTAACTGTGCTAACATCTCACATGTTTTGCTGGTTCAAAGTGACTGTTGCTGATTATCAACTTTCTGTTGTGTTCCAGCACAACGTTACACGGAGTGCAAAACAGTTTCCCCCACTTTCATGTCAAACATTTAAAAATTGTTTCGCACGGTCTTTACGCTGTTATTTTTGTTGGTAATGAGATGATGTCAGCATCAACAATCAGCATCATCTTCACACGTGATACGCTGACAGGCCAGGAGGAAAAGTTTGCTGACGTGTATTTGGATTGGACCATTTTCCCCGGTAACAGTGCAGTAATTGGTTAAAATTACGAACCCGCTTTTGATTGGACCCTTTTTATGCGCTAAAAGTGTAGGGATTGGTCAAAATTGCGGGCTCTTGCATAATATGTGCTGTTTGGTTGATTTTGCATCAAGTTATGTGATACTGCAGAATTGCGGAATCCTGGAGGGATGATAACTGTAACAAGTTAGAATGACAACAGCACTGATATAAGTTCCTTCACATCTCTTAAGATTGACATAGCATCCAGCATCTCCACCAACCCTGCAGAGATTATACAGAGTGTTTTTTATATGGAGCAGTAAAAAATCATACCTATTGCTAAATTGCTGTCACATTTTACAAATGGCAGATATCTCATTTTGCAGTAAAACCACTCAAGTGAAAACCAGTTAACCATAGAGATTATAGCCGATTGAAGTTAATCTGTTCAGCCTGTGCAAGTGGATCAACTGTCATCACCCTCACAGTTCACTGAGTCAAATCTTTTCCCTCCAAAGTGCCACTTTTGTGCTACATTTCCTCTTTGAGTCTGCAGCAGTGCATCAAGATCAGGAGTCTCAGGACCGAGCCCTGAAAATCATTAAACTTTGAATAGAAGGCCGAATCAAAGCACGGGCTGTGTGACACACCGAGGCGACGCACGTATGGATGAATGTGAGGATTTACAGTCGGAGCACTGAAGGTCACCTGTACCTGAGGATTACGGCGTCCCTGGGCTGCTGCATATCCTGCTTTGTCTTGCCATTACTAAAAGATAAACTGGGATGTGAGAGGTGCAGCCGAGTCTCAGAGGGAATTGCCGTCTCTTACTCCTGCAGATTTCACCGATGGCTGTATGGGTACTTTCCGAAAATATGACATTTACAGAGGTAGACATGATGCACAGGCAGCTACAAAACAGATGAAAATGCAGTGAATAGGATATCGGACATCGTGTAGACTGGAGAGCTGAGCAGGTAAGCTAGCAGGCAGACAGTTGGCAGGAAGATATATAGGGGACACATTAGAGACTTCCTGTCAAGGATGCGCATGTATGCTGTCAACATTTAGCTGATATTTTAGGGTGGAAAAATAGGACTAAAGTATTTTTTCTTACATGGCAAAAAAAAAAAAAAAAAAAAATGAAGAACATGCCAAGGTCGTGTTTTAAGATGATTCAGTCTTATTTTTTGTTATCCAAGACCTTTGAGCACTTGTCTTTGCATGTTATTTTATCTGTTCTTCAGCTACAAAGTGAATTGGACAGTTTACACATTTATATCAATACCTCTATTATAAGAAAATAGGGTGGTTTGCTTATTTTAAGACTGTAACAGATCATTTGATCTGTTATTGAGTCCTAAATTGAGACAGACACCAACCATGCTCGATTTTACATTATTCTTAAAACAGATTCTTTCATTTGATGTAAGAAAATAAAGCTGACAGGACTCGCCAGCAGACTTGTTGGGGTGGATATTTTTACTTTTGGTCAAACATGTGGAGTACATGTTGATAGTGCAGACAGAAGTTTAGACAGGCTGATGCACCCTGAGGCAGAAAAACGAGCACAAACAGGCAGCGGGAAGACAGATGACAAGCAGACAGACAGAAAGACGTGCTGAAGGAGAGACGGTTCCCACAAGAGCAGAAAGACGGGATAGATTGATGAAGTTAACGGCGGAGAGAGTGACAAGGCTCTGAGGAAAACACACTCGCACACACACACACAGCACACAGGCTGGTCTTTTCATGGCTCATTCTGCAGGGGATCGGCGNCTCGCACACACACACACAGCACACAGGCTGGTCTTTTCATGGCTCATTCTGCAGGGGATCGGCGAGGGAAACGGCCTTCAGCAGATGGAATATTTATCATGTCTGGCTCTGGAATCACCACCCAGTCACAGCTGAGGAACAGCGAGACGGCTGGCACAGATCTGGGCTGCCGACACACACCGAGCAGACTGGGACGTGCTGCGGCTCCATTTTCCTCCACCCGTGTTGGTGATGAAGGTCTTGTCACCAACTTTCCTCTCGCTGGCCGTACAGGCCGGTCCGGCCAGCAGCCAGAGACGGGACAAAATGGCCCACTAATGAATACAAGGCAGTACTTAGTGGGTTTGTGGCTGCAGGGTGGAAGTTCCAGGCGTAGTTAGTGGGTGTTTTTTACAGGAAGACTCGGCCTCTGGGCATCGCTACCGCAGCCTGTTAGCTAGTTGTAATCACTTTACTGGCCAATCTGTTGACAGCTGAGACAGAAATCATGATAAGCTCTGAAAAAAAACAAAAAAACAAACTAAACAAAAACAACCCAGTAAAAATAAATCAACGCAAGCATCTTTTCAGGATATTCAGGAAACCATACAGGATTAAAAAACAAAACAAAAAACAGTTTCCTTGGTTTATTCTGTTGCTTGTTTTGGCACATGTGGAAATGACGCTGTTGCACAATAGATATCAGTTGCTTTAAAGGACCATACCAGCCATTTTGCATGTTTGAACCTAATATATCCAATTTTCATACATGTTACATTACTGACAATCATTTCCCAAAGGATAAAACCGTATTTCAGCTTTCCTGATATTTTGCTAAATCTCTTAATCTTTCAAAATCAAATATTCAAGTGATACACCCACCTTAAAAATCCATGTTTCTCCTGCTAATAGTTACACAGCCTTATGAAGTCACGGTCCTTTAAATTTTTCCATAAACGCAGGTCTTCTTTTGGGACTATATTCCCCGGTGGAGGCATACATTCACTCCACGCTTTTTATTGAGCTTAAACACTAAAATTACATAACTTCTAAAAAAACCTGAATACACGTCTTGTTGGTGATGATGGATTACCTATCCCAAGAACGTTTACAGTATCAACAAGTTGATTTTAATAGCAGAATGAACTGAAACCAATGGAGGTCTGGAAGGTAGGAAAAACATTTTTAATTCACCGTTCCAATAGTATGCTTTGGAAAATAACTGTCAGTAATGTTACATGTATGAAAATTGAATATATTAGGCTCAAACATGCAAAATGGCCGGTATGATCCTTTAATTTCTATAATCTTTGTGGTATTGGAAACACGGTGGGAATACGAGCAAGGAACTAACGTACTTCCTACTTCTGATAGTTTCTAATTTAGTTGCAAATATTAGATCTGAAAGCACATTATATGCTACTGGTTTAAAAAGGCTGAAAATGTGTTTCTCCTGTACACTAGAGGTCTTCACAGGTCCTTGTAACCGAGACTCGATCCGAGCCTGGTTTGATATTCAGTCTAATCAGGACACACGACACGTCCAGGTACTTGTGAGCTGCAGTTACACAGTAACACTCCCACCAGCGTCTGTGTCTGCCTGTGAAATTTATTGCTATGAGTTCTTATTTTGCTGTCTGTTCACAGCAAAATCTATAAAACTCTGCATGTCTGACAGCAGCAGGGGAGTGAAAATACAAAATATACTCAGACTCGACCAAAAGAAAAGCGTCACGTCAAACGCATTTAGCGCACAATGGACGAAAGCACTTTCATATCAGAAAATTGAGAGTTTTGTGTCACATTTTGGATTTTCTTTCCACGGAGCCTTACAGTCACTTAAATAACAAGACCCACCATTGCTGCAAAAATCTCCATCTTATCAAATCATTTGGACTGTTACTGAGTCATAAAAGTCGTATTTTCATAAAATAAGTGAAGAACCTTCCAGCTTAGTGTGACTTTTCAACCTTTTTTTTAGTACAGATCCACTTGTTTCAGGAATTATCTCGAATTAAGTGTCATTATCATAAGTCTATAGCACATCCATCTGCCTTTTTATGTGTTATTTAAGGATACTGACACTTACTGTATGGAAAAAAAATATCTATTTATCTTGTTATAAGCAAAGAAGCTATAGAAAATAGGTGCTCAAAACAAGGTTATTTGTCTTTTAATTCACCTTGTTGTAGGAGTTAACATCGTACAAGTTTCTGTGAGAAGATTCTTCCATTTCTGCCAAGCCTGCCAACAACAAATGGCATTTTTCCTTATCGTTTGATTGTTTTGTCTATTATTGATTTTTTTTAGATAGGTGGGAAGGAAGATTAAATTTGAGGCAGATCCTGATATGGGAATTATTTTCACATTCTGTAACATTGGTCACCATTTTTGCCTATTTCTCAAAAACTGAGGCTACAATCTTAATTCTCCAAAAAAAAAAAAAAATGGNAAAAAAAAAAAAAAATGGAGGTGCAGCTTATCCAGATCCTCAGATTGATCTAGATCTGGCAGGTTTAAAAATATGCTAACAGCCACCATAGTGCAACAGAAAGTGAAATTTGTCATTCCTTTTCACCAGGATCTGATTCACTTTTGCTAAACATGGAAAAGAAAAGAATTTGTGGTGCCTCAAAGGTTTCCTTTCAGTTTTATCCTCCCTGTGTGTGTTCAGATTGCATTGTTGCATGTCTGTGGGTGGATGTGGGCATCAGCACGCCTCTTCACAGCTCTTAAACAAGCAAATAGTACTTTTATTAGCTCCATGTCAAGTTAAGACGTGAGGATAAGCCCATGCATTCTTGGCACATATTCCTCATCTAATGATTTCTTCTTCCAGAACTCGATTAGAACAGGCGTTTAGTGATCCATTTCCTGGTGTTAAGATAAGGAGAAAGGTTTATAACTGGGTGGCTAAAGCCTCTTGTAACCACAGCTCATCTGTAGCCAGACAGCATCTCCTCCTCCTCCTCCTCCTCTTCCTCCTCCTCCTCCTCGCTCCATTCCTCCGGGGCGGATGCCTGNCTCCTCCTCCTCCTCCTCCTCTTCCTCCTCCTCCTCCTCGCTCCATTCCTCCGGGGCGGATGCCTGACAAAGGCTGCACTGGTCAGCCAAATCAGCCCAATTACAGGAGCTCGTTTGAGGCTCAGGTTCTCTGTTGGAGAGGTAAATCTGTTTAAAACCTGCAGCCTACTGCTCTTCTCATGGCATTAATCCCTCTTTTTCAAGCCCCACATGATACACTGTAAAAAAAAAAAAAAAAAAAATCCATTATTGGAGCCAAGCCCAATATTCTGAAATTTAGTAGAATATTCAAATGAGATTTCTGCCAGTGGGAAAAAGAAACTTGACTTAATATGATTTATTGAAACAAGCATAAAAATCTAGTTACAGTTAAACATTAAAATAGAAATAATGATTTTGATTGAAGGTCCCTTAGCTTCATTTAATCAATGAAAGGTGCTTTGAAAGTAGATTTTGTCTTTTATTCAGCTCATTTTAGAAGTAACTGTCTTAAAACAGACTTTAATGACATAAGCAACCTCAAAAAAAAATCGCTAAATGCATTTTTCTAGACTCAAAAGTGATTTTTCTATATTTTAGTGCAGTTATCTGCCTTATTCTATCTTGTTTCAACGTCCTTACTCTCCTAAATTCTTCAAACAACCTGATTTGTATTGGAATCAGGCTGAAATGTTCTCAACCATTTCTGTTAAGAAAATGATGTTTGGGATATTTTGGGTTATTAATCTGTCGACCGTGCAATCCAATTTCAGAGCAGTTATCTTGAAAACAGGCTAATGACATGCTTACTTTCGTTGGATTAGAAAGAAAATGAGTGATTTGACTTCCTGTTTTTTAGAGTGTATGAAGGGGATTATATCCAGGGTCTCCCTCTCCTTCCTGCCTCGCTGCAGCCATTTCTTGCAGTCTGCCTCCGCCCGAGGCAAAGAGGACTGTTTAGTGAAGTGAGTCTGGGCCAGCGTACGTGGATTATCCATCATCCTGTCACTGCTTTTAATTCAGCACTGTGCGGACGCCGTTAAGGGGACTTGACCTGAATAAGTTGTTGTTTGTGTTTTGATGTAAAGGTCAGTGTGTTTTGCTAATGATGCATTGAGGATATGGGATTGGTGCCGGCCCCGCTGTCTCTGGGTTCAGAGGTCAGATGAGTCCTGGCAGATTGCCCTGCGCTCAGACGCCTCCGTTCAGCCCAAGAAAAGCACAACAACCTGCTGCTCTTAAAGCCTAAAGCGTGTTTGTTTGGTTCAGAGAGATGAAGAGCCGAGGGACCCTGTACACTGTAAAAAAACAAAAGATCTTATTACCTTCACTAAGAAGGTCTGTTTGTTAGCAGGATAACTTGAAAAGTTATAGACAGAAATGGATGAAATTTGGGAGACAGATAGATGATGTCAAGAGGAAGAAGTGATTCAAGTTTGGAAGTGATCTGGATCATATTCTGGATTCAGGATCCAAGAATCAATGCTAAGGGCTGATTTTAATTAAATTTAGCATGATGACTCTTTTTTTCCTTTGAACAAATAGAAGATCTGCTTATTTTGGTCATGATCCAGATCATATTGTAGATCCAGAGGAGGATTTGTTTGTTTATCTGTTAACTTTTCACAAGAAAAAGAAAAAAGAAACACATATGCTGGCATAAAATGTGAAAATTTGGGGGGGGGGGNGGAGTGTATTGGGCATTTTGTCAGCCTTGGCGGAGGTATGTCTCTTCTTGTTTAATATTATTCAATCTTATTTTTAATCATGCAGCATCTGCTGTACATTATCAGACAGGTTTCAGAATTATTGGTGTTATTCAGTCTATTTTCAGTTACAACGCACTAAAATAAAGGGATTTACAGAGATACACATTAATATTCCAAACATCTTCGCTTATTCTAAGAATCAGGCCAACCGTAAGCATGAGCGTAAAAATCTGCCTCTGCAGAGAGATTATTTCAACTTGTTTCCTCCAACACTCAGCTCATTTCAGGAGTTTAGAAGTTTAATTTGCACATTGTCACGATGATAAGCAGCCCCGGAAGCCAGATAATAACGTTTGCTATCACACCAGTGTGCCAGCTTGAAATAAAGCGCATTTAAGAAAACACACAGTTACACCATCTATCACATCGTGTAATGCAAGTGCAAACCACGTTTTCACTGCAAACTTTATTTTACCAGACAAAGAGTGAAAGAAACATGATTTTTATAAATAAGAGCTTCCTCTGTTCAGAGATCTGCTGTTTTCTGTTTCATCGCTGCACATTTGCATGTCAGAATTAACTAAAATTGAACTTGAAGCAAAAGAACTTTGAAATTTTCTTCACCTTTTAAAGGACCATACCATCTATTTTGCATGTTTGAGCCTAATATATTCGATTTTCATACGTTACGTTACTGACAATCATTTCCCAAAGGATAAAACCGTATTTCAGCTTTCCTGATATTTTGCAAAATCTCTTAATCTTTCAAAATCAAATATTCAAGTGATACACCCACCTTAAAAATCCATGTTTCTCCTGCTAATAGTTACACAGCCTTATGAAGTCACAGTCATTAAATTTTTCATAAAAGCAGGTCTTCTTTTGGGACTATATTCAAAAGTTCTAATAAAACCTTTCTTGTTGGTGATGATGGATTACCTATCCCAAGAACGTTTCAAGTATCAACAAGTTGATTTTAATAGCAGAATGAACTGAAACCAATGGAGGTCTGGAAGGTAGGAAAAACATTTTTAATTCACCGTTCCAGTAGTATGCTTTGGAAAATGACTGTCAGTAACGTTACGTGTATGAAAATTGAATATATTAGGCTCAATCACGCAAAATGGTGGTATGGTCCTTTAAAATGGAGCCTCTGATCACGGCGTTTCTTTGAACTTAGGAATTTGCAACAAAATCTTTCCATCATAAATGCATAAAGTACTCGATTATAGTAAATTCTTGATTGTCGCTGTTTTACTCAGATGTTTATACTTCATATGAGAAACTTTGACTCCATATATTACCAAACTTTTTTACCTGATTCTAATACAAACATTTTTTGCAGTGTAGCATGAATTCCCTCGGTGATCTTTCAAATCAATACTGCAATCTAACCAAAGGAGCATCCAGCAAATCTCAAATAATGAGACTGGAAAACAGTGTTTTAAAATGTTTCTCCTGTGTGTGTGTGTGTGTGTGTGTGTGTGTGTATTCATGCGCGCATGTGTAAATGCGAATTAATATGTGCAGTCATGTGTATGTCCATACGCTCGCGTCGTGTGTTGGTGCATATATGATGATGTGCTTTAGTGAACGCAGCATGCATGAATATAAATCTGCAGCATATGAGATCCTCTGTTTGCTGTGTGCATCTGTGCATCAACATGTCAACATTTGGCGTCTTTCATGAATATTTTATTTGCATTTACGATCATGTATGAAAGCAGGAACTCAAGGATTCCTATACCCCTCTGTGTAATGGAAGGTGAGGTGAGTTGATATGAGGGGAGGGAAATTATAATGGATGAGCCAAGGCTTCAGGTTCAGCTAACAAGGCCAGCACTCCTTCCTCCTCCTCCTCATCCTCCAGGGAAACTGCCCTCCTCAGCATCCAGCAGGCCGTTTTTACTTGTAACACACATCCACCTCGTACCTGTTCACCCTCAGCGCTCAGATGCTTCAGGATTCAGCTCAGAATCTGCTCCTGGTAAACAATGTGAAGAGAAAATTATCCTGCAGGTCACACACAGTTCTATTTGATTTCCAATTTCTGTTTCAATATTCAAAATAAAACCAAAAAAAAAAACATAATTAAGAAAAGTTAATTAACATAACTTAAGGTTTTATTGAGAAATTTAAATGACCGTGCTTTCTGCAATCCTACATACGTGTTCAGGCTGCGACAGACTGTAAGATCACAGCAATCTTATAAGTTCATTGCTAGGCACGCTGTGCGACACGAGCAGGGTCGGATTGGCCATCGGGAGAGGCGTGACTTTTCCTGGTGGGCCACAGCCATCGGTGGGCCGGCCGGTGGCCTTTGCACTATGCAATGTAATATTAATTAAACTTAACTTAAACTAAGCACAGTTAATTTTTTTCTTTTCTTTTTTTTTGTTTTTTTCTGTTTTTTCTTTTTTTCTGTTTTTATCTGTTCTTTTCTGTTTTCTTTTTTCTTTTCTTTTTTTTAAAGAAATTTTTTTTTCTTTTCTAATTTTGTTGGCATGGAGAAACAGAAAACAGCAGACAATTATGGACTTATCCNTACCGGTAGAAATTTTTACCGATAGAATTTTTACCGGTAGAAATTTTTTTACCGGTAAAAAAATTTCTACCGGTAAAACATTTGGATCCCAATCCGACCCTGGACACGAGTTTAATATGTCGTTAATGTTTTTGTGTGCAGACTGTACGTTGATACTGCCTGACGAATCGTAGCTACGATGCAAGTTGGAAAAACAAAAATGGAATCGGCGCCTCGTCCATCTGCGCTAATCAAGAAGCAAACTTTGTCTTCTGTGTATCAAAAAAACTCCAAAGTAGAGAAGGAGGAGAGAGTGGACCGGCTCCTTACTCACCTGGGAGCTGCCATTCCTCTGCTATTATTTTTAGTGCTACGTCCGTCTTCAATCGTCATGGTAACAGCTGGAGCAGACGCCGTATAAATGCGCTTTTGCTGCCGCAACTCTTTTGTACAGCCCCACAAATTCCGTTTCACACGTTTTACCTCCGTCTCTTCAGTTTGTTGTTTTTCCCCAAAACTTTATTCATAACGCCATTAACAGTGTGGCCTTGACCAGCGCGACGCTTCACGCTGCATTCCTATTGGTTGGTTAGTAGTAAGGTTGTAGCAACATCCTTAATTTCTGACACTGTCAGAATTTTGTCGCAGGCTATCTTTGGTCGCAAGACTGTTACAGCAGCCATCTTTGAACCTCTTTCACGGTGCGACGTAGGATCACCGTTTGGAGCTATGACCGAAGATATCGCCACGATTCTTTCACGTCGGTCATCTTTTGTCTGGGGCAGCACAAAATCACACAGAGGGCAGAACGCTGGATTTTAAGGTGTGGGTGTGTGTGTCACCTGAATATTTGGTTTTGAAAGAGTAGGGGATTTGAAAAAATAACATGAAACCTAAAATCCGGTTTTATTTTTTTGGGAATTGGTTGTAACGTAACATGTATATGGATTGTATGTACTGGGCTCAAACATGCACCATCGCCGGTGTGGTCCTTTAAGAACAGGGTCAGGCCACATCTCTAAAAAGCTAACTTTCTAACTTTCCTAGATGAAAATAATGATTAATTCCATCTAACGTGGAATCATCATGATACAAGCAAAGACATTTAAAATGCTCATTAAAAAATGAGTGGTTCAATGCTTTTGTCGTCTTCTTTTTTTCTTTCCCATCACAGCACTTATTCACACCGGGGAGGATTAGTGTATGATTACATTTTCAAGGTCGAACCTCACATTAGGAGACATAATGAAGGGAAAAGCTTTGTCTCCTTGTAGCAGAACTCTGAAGGTTCCAGACCTCGGGCTGCGTGGAAGTTTTGTAATGTTTATTGACAGCGAAACACTCGCATGGCTGCACATTTCCTTTCCTGCTGCTATTATATTTTTATCTCTCCTGAGATCCTGCAGCAAAAAGCCTCAGTTATGTAAAGTGTGACCACGCAGCTTTATATCATCCATCTTGTGTCCACAGAACCTCACCAGGATCATTTATCTTCCCATCTATCCATCCGTCCACTTTCTTCTGATGCCCATTCATAACAAGCAAACTCTCAAAGGCAAGTCTTTTATCTCAATCAACTCTTCGCTATCACTGACGTCATCTCCCGACCTCCCGCCTAAAATTAGATCCTGATTACCGCCTGGAATCTTTCCCCGTCCCGCCGACCCTCGGCTCAGACGCTCCTCCACTATCAGCCGCGGCGCTTTGATTAAGAGCAATACCTGTGTTTGAAAACATGTAATTTCCTGTTTAGCGGCGGCGGGAGATGTTTTGCATGCGGCCTGCTGAAGTGGTACTCGTGCGATTGGCATGCGAGCCTGCGGGATAATTGCTGCACAGCTCAGCCTCGTTCAAAACTCTCCAAAGCGAGAGGACGCAGTTCATGTGTAACAAGTGCTGCTGGTTTTCTTGCTGTGCGTCGCTGAGACGTTAGATTTGACAGGGTTGAGGTCAGATGCCCTACATACACACTATATTTACCTGTGTGTGTGTGTGTGTGTGTGTGTTCATGCTTGTTTTAATATCCCTGTGAGAGCCAGAATGAGGACATTTTTCTGGTAATCGCATGTGATTTTGCATGTTTGGACTAAGTAAATGCTACACGTTACGTTACTACCAACTATTATTGCAAAAAATACTGGAATGGTAAATTTTTGAATTGTTTTTCCTACCTTCCAGGCAGCCATCGGTGTTGCTTCATTCCAGTATGTTATCATAAAAATCAATTTGTAGAGACTTGAAACTAGCTTGAGATAAATAATCCATCACATTGAACGACACGCTGTTATTTTTTTCGCTGTTATTAGTTGCATAATTTAACCGATCCAGCATCGAGCTAAATGGAAGAAAATTTATGTCTCCGCCAGGGAAAACAGTCCCAGAAGAAAACTGCTTTTACCATGCAAATTAAACAATCCTGTCTTCTACAATCATGCGTAAGTGTTAGCAGACAAAACATTGAATTTTAAAGTCATCTGAACATTTGATTTTGAACGATTAGGGGGTTTGGCAAAATAACGCATAAACTAAAATACGAAACTGTCTCAGGTCTCTGTAAATATGTCTTATACCCGAGTGGATCTGAGGCAGACTTCTAATCAGCTGTAATCACAGTGTTGCATCACAATTGCTGCAGAAGAAAATGTGCTTTTAGAGGTGAGACTGAAAAGTGTGAACTGAAGTGCAGGAAAAATGGAGGAGAAAAGTTGCTTGTTAATTGGTGCAAAAAACTTTGCTGTTCAGTGTTGGTGATCTCTCTTTATTTGATTCTGTTCAGATCTATCCTATTTTGGATTTGGTGTAATTATCTTCAGGTAGCTTTCAGGTTGCAGGGCAAACACTTCCTCAATCATTGCTCCTGAAATTTCCCGGCTCCCTGATCTCACATGAAGCTGTCCGGGAATGATAATGCTGCACAATTTGTCCTGCATTACGCCTTCATCGCATGTTCTCCAGACGAAAGCAGGAACTCTTCCTGACCAGGGTGCAGAGATGAAAGGGTCTTCAGTCACGTGTGTGTGTGTGTGTGCTTGTCTGTGTCTGCATCTAATCCAAGCCTGTGTGAGAGCGACAGGGACACTACCTGTGAGAGTTTCAGGCAGATAATTGGGACCTTTCCCTGGGTGATTACCATTCAGAGGGAGTTTGGATCAAAGTGGCGACGCCCTGCCAACGGAGGAGGGAGAGAGAGAGAGAGAGAGAGAGAGAGAGAGAGAGAGAGGCCATGTCTGCCTTCAGTAATCTCTTCAGATAAAATGCTCTCCCTGCCCGCCGCCCTGCAGGGCTCCCACCATCCCATCCCTCACCTGACTGTTTCTGCTGCCACCCAAACGCTACATTAGCCAATTCTATTAGCTTCAGAAGATTAGATAAGAATTGGACAATATGGGATCAAATTTGGGTCGAATCTGAATCAATCTATCAGTCCTGAATAATAAACATGATGCAGGAATTTGTCAAAGATGAGAACTTGTTTTGGCAGACAGCTCAGCTAATCAACGATCGGTGACATCTGATGAACCGAGATCAATAATGCAAATTAAACGAGGCTGATATATGATAGTGCGATTGGTATGATTAATATGTGAAATTCTAAATTTGATGAAGGATTCACATTTTCAGTTCTTTATGGTTCAATAAAAAAAAGTCATGGATGGAACAGGGAAACTTATAGATGCTTGGCTTAACAAACCCTTTCAGACGTTGCAGGATAATATCAGAAATGATGAGCAGCTGTGTGAGTTATTGAATTATATATAATTCAATAACTCCTTATTGCTTTTCTCATATTGTTTGTAATAGCTTAATTATTTGGAAAAATACCCAAATACAACTTTAATGGTAACCTGAGTAAAGCTTGTGCAGGCTGCATTTTATTCTGCTTACGCTTCATACGTTCAGCATGGATCCAGTGTATTTTAAAGGGGGAATCCTGTGATTTTACTCATCAAATTCAGTTTGTTGGTCATAGCCCTATTCATCATGTGAAAACAGCCATATAAAAGCTTTGGTGGCTACTTCCTCCTGATGATGCTGAATGTCTGTGGGTTTAAAAACTAAAGCTGGCTGAGCTGAATACACTTAAAGGACCATGCCTTTTTGCATGTTTGAGCCTATATATATTCAATTTTCATACACATCACATTACTGACAATCATTTCCTAAAGCATACTACTGGAACAGTGAATTAAGAATGTTTTTCCTACCTTCCAACCACCATTGGTTTCAGTTCATTCTGCTATTAAAATCAACTTGTTGATACTGTAAACGTTCTTGGGATAGGTAATCCATCATCACCAACAAGACGTGTGGTTTTTTTAGAAGTTATGTAATTTTAGCATTTAAGTGCAATAAAAAGCGTGGAGTGAATGTATGCCTCCACTGGGGAATATAGTCCCAAAAGAAGACCTGTGTTTATGGAAAAATTTAAAAGGCCATGAATTCATAAGGCTGTGTAACTATTAGCAGGAGAAACATGGATTTTTAAGGTGGGTGTATCACTTGAATATTTGATTTTGAAAGATTAAGAGATTTTGCAAAATATCAGGAAAACTGAAATACGGTTTTATGCTTAGGGAAATGATTGTCAGTAACATAACACGTATGAAAATTGAATATATTAGCCTCAAACATGCAAAATGGGTGGTATGGTCCTTTAAAGGTCTGGGAGAAGCTTTAGTTTTCAAACTTGTAGTCTTGTATCACCACATCAGGAATTAAACTTTGTGATGTCATAGAGGTCAGTTTCCCAGACTTTGCACAATATTTTCTGAGCTTATTTAATATTGAATTTTAAGTTTATCTGAATACGAATATACTTAGCTAAATTCCACCTTTGGCCTGTTTTTGCAGAGATGTTGCAGATGGAATTAATGCCAAAATGTTATTCTGCCTCTGAGGCACATTGCATTCTTTTCCTTTGAAATAGAATATATGAGTTGAGCTTTTTTTTTTTCGCCAGATGGGTTACGCATAAGATAACGCTGCAGCAGAACCATATCAACACTTAGAGGCCGCTGGGACATTTTCAGTCTTCGTGTCTTTGTCATTCTTATCCTCTTCCAAAATGCTTAGTCACGTATAAAAGGCAGGTAATGCTTTGAATGCAAATACCTGCATACTCCAATCTCAAGGCCTGGCACCACTGACGGACCTCTGGCGGAACAAGGGACCAGGCTCCATTATTCACAAATTTAACTGTATCCTCATGGGAGAAGCAGGGGAGCAAACCCAGTGGAGAACACACGCATTTGACCTGGCCTTCTGTTAATGCTGTTTCCACATCTTTCTCCCCGTATAAATGCCCGCATCGCTGCTGAGGTGCATACTGAGCAACTAGCCACATCCCCACGGACGACTCCCAGCAGCCCAGATTAGCAATGAGCGCCGTTTGTTTAGAAGCATAGTAACAGCACTTTATGAAGCACAGAGCCGGGAAAAGCTAGCGTGTGCAATTCCTGAAATGTGTTGAGCGCCCTTGACATGGTGGAGTTTACCTTCATACAGGACTAAAGGTAGATCTTACACAAAGACAGAGGTGGGTAGAGGAGCCAGAAACTGTACTCAAGTAAAAGTATTGTTACGTTATAATAGTAACTCAAGTATAAGTAAGAGTAGTCACCAAAATAATTACTTGAGTGAGAGTAAGAAAGTNAGTAACTCAAGTATAAGTAAGAGTAGTCACCAAAATAATTACTTGAGTGAGAGTAAGAAAGTATTTATAAAAAGATTACTTGAGTAGTGAGTAACTTTGATCAAGCTTATTCTTTAGAATAATCAACAATCTATAAAGGCTCGTCTGAGGAAAAAAAATGCAAAGTAGCCACATGTAGCTTCTAATACAATCCAAATCATATCATATAAAGAAACAGTAGACAGTAATAAATCAGATATTTACCACATAACAAATCATGACAATTCTGGCCTGGCCCCAAGACAGTTAGCTAGGTTAGCTTCATGAATTTACTCAGAATAGAACAGGAAAACTTGAGTTAGCATTAGCAGCAGCAGCTAGTTAAGACAGCTAGCTAGGTTAGCTTCATGAATTATGGATTTGGATTAATGCTAATTATGGAGGGGGGAAGGGGGAATATGGCCAGATGAAAATGCCAATGATGCCGTGGACGAATAATTCCGTAACTGTCCGCTGTTTCTCTGCGCCAGGCTTTCTCTTTTTAGAATCCATTTTTCGTCTAAGCGCCAAGAAAATTATGAAAGAAAAAAATCGTGTTNCTTTTTAGAATCCATTTTTCGTCTAAGCGCCAAGAAAATTATGAAAGAAAAAAATCGTGTTTGCTTAGTTTAAGTTCATTTTAATTATATTATATGCAAAGACACTGGCCGGCCCACCTATCAAGCCGTGTCAACCCATCGTTGTCATGGAGACAGTAGAAAGTATGTTTTTCTTCATAAATATACTCAAGTATGAGTTAAAAGTAACCTGCAATAAAACTACTCAGTAAAGTACAATTTTGTGAAAAAAGNCTCAAGTATGAGTTAAAAGTAACCTGCAATAAAACTACTCAGTAAAGTACAATTTTGTGAAAAAAGTTACTTAATTAAACGTAACGGAGTAAATGGAACACGTTATTACACACCTCTGCACACACAGACACCAGCACACGGCTTTGCCATGCTGCTTTTCTGCCTGGCAACTGGAAACTGATTGTCAAAACATAAGGCTGCAAAGAGACAGACAGGTGGTGTATAATAACACATTATAATGTGGAAGCCATATTCATCTGGCTGTGTTTGAGTGCACAGGATGTTGGACAGATACTGATTTTTTTTTTTTTGCAAGTAAACAGAAACCTGGCATGAGGAAGAGAATGGACTCATGCATGAAAATCACAGTCACGTGCGCAAAATCCCAGACATTTAGCTTTTTTTTTCTTTTTTGCATATGAGCAGTTAGTCAGTAAGCCAGCGATGAACAAGCAAATTTACAAGTATATCAGTGAGTCAATGAATGTGTGCATGAATAAATAAATGAGTGAGCGAGCAATCAAATTAGAAATAGATGTAGAGGAGTTAAATGAGCGTTTCCTCCCTCCGTGGCCGTCTGAGCGCCATGCCTGCAGGCCCTCGCTCAGGGCCAGGCTGCCCTGCTGCAGCGCGGCCCTCTGGGAGTCGAGGTTCAGCCGCTCCAATCCTGATGTGAATTCAGAGCCGGAGCTTTAGTCAATAAATCACAGGCCGTGACTGATGTGCTTGAACATTGAAGCTAAGTGTTTGAAAACGTGGCACATTTTCTATAGAGTCACATTGAGGCATTCTGTCAGCGCTGATGGAGATGCAGACACGCACACACACACACACACACACCTCCGTCTCCACAAAACAGATCTCACGTCTTTTATTTTGGGACATATGTGTTATAAAACGCCAATGTGAACTGGGTTTTTTTAATGTTTTTTTTTTAACTTAACATTTTTTAGCTTTATGTATTAATTCCCTGGTATTGTAATTGTTTGCATGAATTATTATTAACTAATATGTTTTTTAATGTCTTTAGAAGTATTATGGTTTTTGTTGTGTTGTGTTGTTTGTCTGTTCTTCGTTTTTTCTTTTTTTTTAACAGGATGCTTTTAACATTGGCTAGAGACTACAGGTGAAAATTAGCATTTGGCTAACTCTGGTACATTTACAGAATGCTTATAAATGTGCATTGTCCCTGCAATCAATCAATCAATAAATCAAACTGTCACATTGGATTAGCCGAATAAACTGGATAGATATCAGAATCAGAATTATTTTATTCGCTAAGTACAAGTGCCCAAGGAATTTCTCTTGGTGCATATAGTGTCAGAAAAAATATTAATATAAGTATAAACAATATGTACACGTAAAAAGCTGCAATACGTACAGATCAAAATACAAAGACATAAAAGTAAGTTTGCAAACAGGCAAACAATATTGCACCAACAGTGAATAAACATGAGTAAAAAATAATGTAAACAGGTAGAGAATGCAGGATTGCAGCAGTTATGTGTATATGTAAACATAACCAATATGATTGTAAGTGATGAAATGAAGAGAAATGACTGAGTAGTAATGACACTTATGAGCAGTAATGTGATGATGCAGCTAGCAGAGAGTCCAATCAGGGATAGAGGGAAGAGTCTGAGTTTCTGAGAGTTTAGGGGAGTTTATAAGGGTTATAAGTAGGCGAGCAGTCCTTGTATTGGACTAAAATGAAATATTATATATATGTTGGACTAAAACTAAATATTAGACACTGGCCAGTCATGTTATCTAAATAAATTTGAGGAGTACATCAACAATCTGCCTATAAAAATGTGTTTGTTGCTCATTTTGTCTAATGATTAACTGTCTGAAGGCAGCACGTCTTCTTCACGTCATGTGGTTTTCCACGTCTTCAGCTGGATTTACACGACCATGTACATGCGACCCGATTCCAGTTTTTTGCTCACATGCGACACCTATCGGATATGCTTCCTGAAGATGTAAATGGTAAAAAGCCACATGGAATCAGATATTCTCAGATCTGATTTNGATATGCTTCCTGAAGATGTAAATGGTAAAAAGCCACATGGAATCAGATATTCTCAGATCTGATTTAGGCCACTTGAATATGTGGAAATAAATCAGATACATATGGGATATCTGACAGCACAACTGCTGTCTAAATAGACAGATTGGAATTTCCTTCGCATTCCGACTCTGACGTCATGTTCCACCTTGTCTGCCTATGGATGATGTCAGCATCAATATGATGACGCTCTCTGTAAACAGAAATGGAGGACATACCATATATATATATCAGACATGCTGATGTGTGTTTATGTGAAATAGACGTGTTATGTGATAACAGGCAAAACCTGCTTCTCCTCTGTGATCAACCGAAGAAAATATATCCCGATGGGAGAGATAAACACTCAAATAACACACCAGATGTTTCTCTCTGCATGTGAAAGTTTTAACCTGCTGATCAGATTATAAATATTTCTCTCATCTTCATCCACTGAAGCATTTTGTTTTCATGCATCTCAGAAATGTGCGCATACGCAGCTGCATCTGGGTTACTACAGGTCAAAACGTGTACATACAGGTATCAGATATGAGTCGCTTAAAAAAGAAAATGGAAATATGCTGAATAAAAAATCAGACAGGCAAAATATCAGAATTGAGCATCAAGACTTGTAGTGTAAATCCAGCCTTTAAGTCAGATTCAGCTGCTGTCATAGTTTTCGTGGTATGAACGACTCGGAAAGTATCCCAATTCTGTCTTTTTTCTATTATTAGTTTTCCTGGCATAGTAAACAATTTCCTGTTTTGATTTTCTTTCTCCTGCCCCCAGACATTTCTGACCAATGGGTGTTGTGTGTGTTGTCACATGACTTTTGCTGCTATACTTTGGTTCGCTTGGATTTTTTCCTTGTGTGAAACGAAACTAAACCAAGAGGTAAATCCAACATTTTATGAGTTTACCTTATCCGGACCAGAAAAATTCTGAGTTATAGAAATCTGTTGGAGTAGTATATAAAGATTTTTATGCATCATTTTATGTGCGCAGTATTTATATGCAGTGTTAGCTGTGTCCAGATGGCTTGTGTGTATCTCTCTCTCTCTCTCCCTCCGTCCCTCTTCAGCATTCTCATAAAAAAAAAAAATAAAAAAAAATTAGAGCACTTTTGCCAAATAATACAAAAATGTCATATATTGTGTGTTTGGGAAAGCATTTGAATTGCAAAGAATATGGAATTGTAAATAAGAAGTGACAGTGACACTGAATGAGAATGGCTGAAATGCTGAAACATTTGGATTTGTAATTACATCCTCTTTGCAATTCAAATCACTGTGTTGACTTTCTGTAACCTTTCAGCATGAAGATCCATTAATGTCCACTCTGGACTCGGCTGTTTACACCATTTTCAGTCCAGAGGAGTGAAGTGCACTGTAGAGTCAGACTTGCAAGGACATTATTGATTTGGAACAACTGCGACCTACGTGCACACTAAAAACACACAGTGCGGATTCTTGATATTGAGCAGCAGAATTGTCAAAGAGACCAAAATGTCTGACCTTCAGTCTCGGAAACTCTTACATTTAAAGGCCTAAATAAGGTCATAAAAGAACAACACAGATTTAACCTTCCTCGTCTTTTAGGACTGATTCCATTTTTATTTTATTTCGTCTTCTCCCAGTTTGGAACGTTCGGTTCGGCTTGTCATTTCTGACTCTGCTGACGGTTCTGGGAGAAATAAAATCAGCCACATGGCGACACCACCTGCTTCTTTTCACCTGGTGGAGCTGAGCTTCACCAGGTATAACATGTATGAGCTCCTCTTCCTCTCCGTGTGACTGGTCTAAAGATTACAGATGTGACCTTGTGTCTGAATGGTTCAGTCCTCAGACTGACAGGAGAAATCTGGCTTGGGGAGGTGAATGAGCAGTTCCTGTTCCTCCTCTCATTATCGCCACGGAGGTGCTCTTGAGCAAGGCACCTAATCCCCAAAGGTGTTCCTACTAAAGAATGAACTACCCCTAGATTAATACAGGTTCAAAAATAAATAAATAAATAAAAATTCTGATTGCTTCAAACCCTGAACGCACCTTGTAGAATGACTTCTTGGTTAAGTTTGAGGTATCTTAATTTCTGTAGTTGTGGATGTGGACTTAAAGGACCATACCACCCATTTTGCACGTTTGAGCCTAATGTATTTAATTTTCATACATGTTACATTACTGACAATCATTTCCCAAAGGATAAAACTATATTTCAGCTTTCCTGATATTTTGCAAAATCTCTTAATCTTTCAAAATCAAATATTCAAGTGATACACCCACCTTAAAAATCTATGTTTCTCCTGCTAATAGTTACACAGCCTTATGAAGTCACGGTCCTTTAAATTTTTCAATAAACACAGGACTTGTTTTGGGACTATATTCCCTGGTGGAGGCATACATTCACTCCATGCTTTTTATTGCACTTAAACAGTAAAATTATGTAACTTCTAAAAAAAACCTGAATATATGTGTTGTATCTGTTTACAGCCTCCCACCCCAAAAGCCCACTCTGTTCTTATTCACCAGCTGTGTTTAGCTGGAACCATCCAGCCACAGACTGAAACACAGATACTGTCCAAACACTCACTTGTTAACCATTTAAAGGACCATATCACGCATTTTGCATGTTTGAGCCTAATATATTCAAGTTCTATACATGTAACATTACTGACAGTCATTTCCCAAAGCATACTACTGGAACGGTGAATTAAAAATGTTTTTCCTACCTTCCAGACCTCCATTGGTTTCAGTTCATTCTGCTATTAAAATCAACTTGTTGATACTTGAAACGTTCTTGGGATAGGTAATCCATCATCACCAACAAGACGTGTATTCAGGTTTTTTTTAAAGTTATGTAATTTTAGTGTTTAAGCTCAATAAAAAGCGTGGAGTGAATGTATGCCTCCACCGGGGAATATAGTCCCAAAAGAAGACCTGCGTTTATGGAAAAATTTAAAGGACCGTGACTTCATAAGGCTGTGTAACTATTAGCAGGAGAAACATGGATTTTTAAGGTGGGTGTATCACTTGAATATTTGATTTTGAAAGATTAAGAGATTTTGCAAAATATCAGGAAAGCTGAAATACGGTTTTATCCTTTGGGAAATGATTGTCAGTAACGTAACATGTATGAAAATTGAATATATTAGGCTGAAACATGCAAAATAGTTGATATGGTCCTTTAAAGAACCCATACTTAAAATGTTCTGTTTTCACTCAGTGTGCTTAGCAGTACTGCAGTAACATTTTTTTTAACATGAAACCTTCAAAATTGACCCCTCATGAAAATAACACAAAATCTGTCTAGTATGTTGCCTGATTTGTAGTTCACAGGTTTAAAAAAAAAAAAAAAGAGGTTACATAACGTGAATCAAATGTGCCATCCTTCATTTACAGCTACCTTTAATGTGCCCTTGAACAAGAAATTTAACGTACAGTTGCCAACAGCAGAAGACTGATTGTAGCTGGAAGCACTTGAGGCAAATCTGTCAATATTAATGTGCTGCAAAAAATGAGCATCTCAGCAAAACCTGCATATCAGGAAATAAAAGCATTTCACCAGTTTTAGACACTGAATAAACTCTTTGCTGCCATTTATCAGTGTTTACAAGACATTTCCTCCTCATATTGAGATTGATAAGTCGGCCCTGACCTGCAGAATAATACTTCATTACGACCGCTCCAGCTGCATGATGTTTATGATGATACGCGTCTATGGGTATTTCTCATCGTTACGCTGACCTACAAGCCATCGCTTATGAGGTATAATCAGCCTGTTAGAACGACTCGCTGCAGCTGGTGTAATAAGACTCACTCAGCTTTATAGCAGGAGGAAGGACNCCCCACACACACACACACACACACACGGACCAACATACAAACAGATGCACACATCCATGCACATTTCACACACCAAAACCAGAGGTGTGGAGCAATTACTGTATATACTCAAGTATAAGCCGAGTTTTTTTTTTTGTTTTTTTTTG
>VXCM01000811.1:0-67650 GCA_014773175.1 Lucifuga dentata
ACAAGGTGAAAATAAAAGCAGAGACAATAAGAAAACTAAGAGCGTCCTGGAGCCGTCCTGACACCGCCCACTTCCTCAAAGCAGCATTTTGCTAAATGGTGAACATGCCGCTGCTCATGTGGTGATTTGTGAGCGAAAGCCAGACAGAGATGTCAGAAAGCGATGAAACTCCAGGGGAAATAAATCAAATGATGAGGAAGAAAGTAACAGCTCAACAGCTGTTACTCTTACTGTCCCAAAGAAAGTGGACGTTGTGGATAAGCAAAGTAACAAAATGTCAGCGGTGTGGCATCATTTTAAAGTCTGACACTAAACAGAGCGGTCATGTTCACTGTAAAATTTGCCAGAAACCAGTGCTGACGAAGCACGGGGTCACACAGCAGCGACTTCAAACCCGTCCCCCAGACAACAGCAAAGCACTCAGCGACACTCCACGCCAACAAATGACCATACAGTCTGCTTTTTCTGACTGTGTGTGCACCGTACGACCACAAAACAAAAAGACACAAAGAAGTCACACATCTATAGCTTTTTTTTTTTTATTGGAAAAGATATGATGCCAATACAGACTGTTGAAAAAGAGGGATTTAGGATGCTGATTAAAATTATTGACCCGAGATATCAGCTCCCATTTGATACAGTTGTTAGTTATTTTTACATTCAGAACATGCATTAAGAAATATTAAAATAAATCTTAAGTTCAAGTGACTTGAAATGCAGCAGAATCCTTATGATTCATATTGTGATATATATCGATATATCGATCATTATAAAAAAATATATCATAATAAAAAAAATGTTTCATATCGTCCAGCCCTAGTATGTGTGTGTGTGTGTGTATATTATTCTTTCGTCTTGAGTTTAGAAGTCTTTGTAATTATTTAAGCTCTTGTATCAATTTTTAGTCAGGGAAAAAGGGAGCAAGGAGTTATTTTGGGATTCAATTATTTTTCCTGCTGACGTACACAATTGTTTCACAGCACAAGAGTCCCTCACAGATTGTTTGTTGAAATCGTGTGTGTGTGTGTGTGTGTGTGTGTGTGTGTGTGTGTGTGTGTGTGTGTGTGGGAGGGTGGGCTTGTGCTACAGCTTGAGAGAAGCCTGCGTTGGTGCAGATGGATACTGTGAGACTGACATTTGGCACCTGTGTGTGTTTATGCTTGCTTTTTTAAGTTAAGTGTGTGTTTTACACAGACTGTTGCTGAGCTTGAATGACGGGAGAGAGACATGAAAGATTTAATTTGAGCCAGCGGTTGATATATGCACACAATTAATCATACCTTAACCTGAGATAACCTGCTAACAAACAAACAAACAGGCACCTGTAGCCATGTGACCTTCGTGAGACAAATTCCATATTCTACAGTTTAAACACATAGTACTAAAGTAAAAAGTCTTCAAACAGTCTTTGTTTTAATCTATTCAACTGGTATAAACAGTGGTATTTGTGTTTTATATAACAGTGCAATACAAGATAAGGATGAAAGTTACCATCCACTGCCTGATTCCAAATTGCTTTTGAAATGATATTTGGGTATTTTTCTCCCTGGTCAGACCGACACAGACAGATTATAGCTTATCTGGACTGTCTGTACTTTCTTTGTTCATTGTGTTGTTGTGTCCTCTCGCGTCAGAGATTCAGATGGATTTCATTGGCTTTGAGTAAATCTACAGGAACAGTGAGCAGAAATTGGACCTTATATTTATTATTTTCTAACACATAGACAGATAAAGTTACTCACAAATGTGCACGCATGCATACACACTGGTGATGATTATTTGTAGGTGGTGAGAAAAATAAGACGACAAGGTTAGTGTGACTAAATTAAAGAGGTGCAAAGTAACTTTACACATTTAGTCAAGTACTGTACTCACTTTAAGTACCATTTTGAGATACTTCACTCGAGTATTTCCATTTGGAGAGACTTTCTAATTCCCTCGACTACATTTTAACCCACTACATTTACCTGATGACATTACTTACATGGAATATGAGATATTCCATGTCAAACAGAACGATTTGTTCGTCCTGTTAAATGTTTTAAATGTTCCTTCTTTATTTCCTTGTTTCCTTTTCTTTCTTCCTTGTCTCATGTGATCTCCTTTGCTTCATTCCTCCCTCCCCTGTGTTATTCATGCTGCTTTTTCTTCATTATACCCCTACTTTCCTTTCTATCCTTCTGTTCTTTCTTCATCTGAAAATCCCCCAAAGCAGAGGTATGAGGTTTTCGGTTTTCAGTTTATCGTTCTTTTTCCACTGGTCACTGTGAATGAATATAGGTTTGCTAATCTGGGACACAATTCACTATTGTCTCACAGAGAATGAGGAAGAGTGTTTTTATGTAACCTAAGATGCTACAGACCTCAACCATTTTCCCCTACCATCACCTGACCCTGATAAAAAGCACCTAAGGACATACAAGGCTCCTGACCCTTACACACACACACACACGCAAACATGCACATGTTACTCAGGGAACAAGAAGCAGTCTTACAGGTTATGACACTATGGAAAGTGACAGATGGAACTAGAGGCGGTGTTGCTTATATCATTATTTACTCTATAATTATTCAGGAAGCTATGGAATTGATATAGAATATCAGCAGTATGTTAACTATGAATTAGCATCAAAGGATGAAACTAAAAGCAGCGTTGTCACCTAATTCTAGGAGATAAAATATTATGGGGGGAAAAAATGACAAAAATTATTGGCCTAGAAGTGTAGAAAAAAAAATCCGGCATTTTTAATATTCTCCATTACCTTCGATGCTAATATTGGGGTGAACTTGAGCAAGGCACCAGACTCAGCAGTAAAGACGTGTCAGAGCACCTTTACTGTGGCTGCGAGGATGAATATATTGCAGTTCTTCCTGTTGTCTCACCATGCATGTTGAGCTGACATTCAAACCTACAAGGAAGTGAAAGACAGAGTTTAACACTGTGAAAGATGGCTCAGTCTCATTCAGGCTCCTTCAGTCCCACCTGAACATGATGACTTTCTGTCTTTCATTCTCTGCCCTTCTCATTTTTGCTTTGTTGCTTTTGTCGAGGTGAAAAGCTCACCACCGTGCATGCGTCAGCACTACGGATTTGTGTACAGGTGTTTTGTCTTGTTTGTTCTATCTTCTTTCACACTTCCTCATTCTTTATCTTCTTTAGTGTCAAAAAAACTCAGGAGAGCCATGTCTGACACTTTGGTTGAATGTTTTTGTCCATGTTTAATATGTCTCTATGACTGTATAAATCCACCTAACTCACTAGTATTGAATACTTTTAGGATGCACTGCCTTTCTTTCATTAAGGAAAATCTTTCCATAAATCGTAGGATTGGCGTGACATAGTGGGTTGTCCTGGGTTTGAATCCAACTTGAGCCTTTCTGTGTGGAGTTTGCCATTCTCTCTGTGTCTGTGGGTTCCCACTGAGTGCTCCAGTTTCTTCCCATAGTCCAAAGATGTGCAGATTAGGTGAACTGAAGCTCTAAATTGGTTGTGAGTGTGAATATACGTATGAATGTTTTGGGGTTTTTTTCTGTCTGTGTCAGCCCTGACACCTCACCCAGTGACTGCAGGGATAGACTTCAAGCCTCTCGCAACCCTGCACAGGGTAAGTGGATATAGAGAATGAATGTATGGTCCTTGTATGTATGGATGGGGCAGCATGGTGGCTTGGTCATTAGCACCTTCACCTCACAGCCAGAATGCCCTTGCTTTGAATCCGAATTGATTCTTTCTGTGTTGCATTTGCATGTTCTGCCCTTGTCTCTGTGTGAATTTCCTTAGGAATCCTTGAATTGGGAACTAAATTAGCCATAGTCCTAATGACTTTGTCTGTCTCTGTGCCAGCCCTGTGGTGGACAGGAGACCTGACCTGTGTTACCCTGCCTTTCACCCAATGATTTGCTGCAACCCTGCAGGATAAGTGGGTGCAGAGAATTGGATGGATCATGGCAGACTTTAATTGAACAACATAAATATCTTGATTTATATTTCATTTTTTTGTGGCTATTTGTGCTGGGATTTAGAGGGACAGAAAGACAGAAAATGCCAAACAACACTGACCGATTTGAAGCTGCACTACCACAAAAGGAACCCCCTGCTGTGCTGCCCTGATGCCTCATATTGCTATAAGTGTTTTCTTCTTTATGTGCAGCCCTTGAGAGGCTATTTTCAAAAGGTTTTTTGGCACACATTTGGTGGGAGAGAGCTCCATGCTTCGATGGCTCGGAGTCATCGGTGACTCACGACCAAAACAAAACACAGCAGACAAGCAAGCGCTCGCATTTTCAGTGCTCGCCAGGCTGCCTTTCTGCCTGTTTTGATGCTCCTTTTGAATTTTTTCCCTCATCTTGTCACTTTCTCTCTACCTTCGGGGCATCCCATCTCTTTCTGTTTCTGTTCTTTTCATTACTCAGTAGCTCTTTGTGCTTGTGGATGTGTATCTGGAGCTTGTTTCCCTCTCTCCTTCTCTCTGCATATGATGGCCATCTCACTGTTGGCTTGTTTCCATTCTAATCCAGGGCAGATTAGATTACGGAAGATTATGGGCAGATTATGGAAGTGTTGTTTGTGTGTGTGTGTGTGTATTAAGATTATCATGTAGGTTGCAGTGGTGGAAGAACTCAAATCATTTACCATTTACTATAAAAGTATTATAACACAATGGAAATTACTTACAAGTAAAACTGAAATTAAAAGTACTCACAATAAATTGTGAGTACTTTTAATTTCATGTTAATATAATGTGTTATATTAACATAACGTGTTACTCGTTAATATAACGAAATAACTAATAACTACAGCAGTCAAAAGTGCAATTTTTTCTTCTAAAATTTAGAAGAGTAGAAGTACCTCAAAACTGTGTTTAAAGGACCATACCGGCCATTTTGCATGTTTGAGCCTAATATATTCAATTTTCATACACATAATGTTACTGACAATCATTTCCCAAAGCATACTACTGGCATGGTGAATTAAATTTTTTTTTACGTGCCTTCCAGACCACCACTGGTTTCATTTCATTCTGGTATGCTATTAAAATCAACTTGTTGATACTTGAAACGTTCTTGGGATAGGTAATCCATCATCACAAACAAGACGTGTATTCAGGTTTTTTTTTTTAGAAGTTACATAATTTGAATTTAAAGTGATTTGAAAATGTTTCCTGTTATCAGTTCTTCACTACAGCACTTGAATGCACCACTAGGAAGCTTTTTCAGATCACTCCATGCTTTTTATTGCGCCAGAATTACGTAGCTTCGAAAAAAAGCTGAATGCACGTGTTGTTCATGATGATGGATGGATGATGGATTTTTTTTCTTTTCTTTTTTCTTCTCTTTCTTTGTTTGTATTGTATATGCGTAAATGTGTTTTGTTTTTTTTTCTCTTGGTGAAGGTCTTGATAAGCTGAGTCGGCTTTTGCCTTAACCAGCACATTGTTTTGTTTCATATGTTATATACTGGGTTTAAAGATTACCTATCCCAAGAATGTTTCAAGTATCTACAAGTTGATTTTAATAACATACCAGAATGAACTGAAACCAATGGCGGTCTGGAAGGTAGGAAAAACATTTTTTAATTCACTGTTCCAGTAGTATGCTTTGGGAAATGATTGTCAGTAACATTATGTGTGTGAAAATTGAATATATTAGGCTCAGACATGCAAAATGGATGGTATTTGTGTAATCATATTTACTGTGGTTGATCGTGACAGAATGTAGTTTGTGCTTTTGTAGGGTTATAATATGGTTGCTGTCTTAGAGCAAAATTGTTTTGTTATGCGCCGACATACAAACTTGCTTTGGACTCACACCCATTAAGCTGTTTGCTTTAATCCTCTTTTCAAATTGTCGTTTTTATTGCCTGTAGTCACAATTACCTGAAAAGGTCACAACATCATTAGCAGCAATGTTAAACGTAGCCAAAAAAGAAATCTGGCAACCTGTTACTGTGCCTGCTTGTTTGTCGTCAGAACAACCAACAGCCAATCCTGAGAAGGGGGGGTGTGGCTTGCTGTGTGCCTGCTCTGGGCTCCTTGTATATTCTGAATGAAACAGCAAGTGAAGCATTTGCCTGTGTGCTCCTGTGCCTGTGTGTGTGAGTGAAGGGAAATCTGACTTGAGGCTCAGCATAGCGGGAATCTCTCTGACCCTTACCAGGAGTGCCTTTGGAGGAGGAGGAGGAGGAGGAGGAGAAGGAGGAGGGCAGGGAGGTGTTTGCAGAGAGAAGAGGTCAGTCAAGCAGCTGCTGATGGTGTGGAGGCAAACAACAGTACTGAATCTTTCATAAGGGAAATCCTCCAACATCAAGCAGACTGGATGGACTACGACAGAAAAAGAGTTGGTACTGAGGAGCGTGAAGAGACACAGCAGTGGCATGTGCATTTTGCAGACAGCAAGACAGAGATGGGGGAGAAGCAGTGCTGAGAAGAGGAATTCTCTCCTTGAAAGAGCTGCAATCCCACTGTGGGTAAAGCTCTTCTGAGGAACAAAAGAACGACTGGAAAGGATGAGCCCAAGGAGAAAGAGGGAGAGAGAACGACTGCTGGCTGGCTAATCCTTAAACCCGTGAAGAACAAGGAAACTGGGGCAAAGAGGCAAAACAACTCAAACAAAGGGAAGGGTATGAATGAAATGGTCTTTTCCTGGGCGTCTTGTGTATATCTCTCTGCTGTTTAAACTTCTCTATGCCTGGATAAGGAAAGGGGTGGAAACAGTCTACATGACCAGCAGACCACAGATTGAATTTGGAGAGAAGGACTAAGGGCAGAATTTGAGTCTGCCATTCAGACCGTGTAGGATTGATACACACAGTTGAGCTGGAAATCCAGCAACCAAGGTGCACAAATGTCATCCAATGAGCTGAGCGTGGAGATGGACTCTTGCATCCGGACATTTAAGGAGCACATGCACCTGGAACTGGAGCCCCCTAAAATCCCTGGTGTGTTGGGGGGAAGGAGGGGTGCCACATCCCCCAAACTTTCCCCCCGAAGCTCCCCACGCCTTTTCCGAAAGCTCATGGTGAACAAGAGCATCCGACAGAGGCGACGCTTCACCGTAGCACATACCTGGTAAGGTGTGTGGGTGGCGGGAATGTAAAGGGGGAAGAAGAGGGAAAAACAGGATCGAGACAGACGGAAATGGGAATTGGGAGAGGTTGACGGAAAATAGATGAGGACAGAGGAATGGAAGAGATGATTAAAGGGGAAGGAGGGTGATGGGAAGAGACAATTACAGAGATATAGCGGTGCAAAATTGGAAGGGATTTGGGAGAGAGTGGGAGGTTAAGGGAGATAGGAGGTTAGAGTAGGGGTGGAGGGAAAAAGGCTGGACAGCAGCGTCATGGCGGGGGGAAATGGTAGAGAGGTTAAGCAACAGGAGAGAGGGAGTGAGGAAAAATAACGTCAGAGAGCGAAGGTGAGAAATTCAAGGGACTGAGATAAAGAATATTATAGCTCTCCAAAAGGGAGCATAGAGTGATTTTCGGGGTCAAAATTGTGACGGAGCTGCTGTCTGGTCATTAGTCACTAGGTTAAAGGATTACAGAATTGTATAATATCTCATTTAGCAGACTCACCTGTCCTCAGGTACCTCTGTCTGTGTCCCAATATCCCAATATTGTGTCTGTTTTTTTGGAGTGATGTGAAAGGCGTTGTTATGTTACGTGTATTATAAAATCCATCGGTTCCGAACTTTTCTGGTTTACGACCCCAGAGAACAAATGGACGTTGACATCAGACAACACAGCTCAACACAACATTACACAAATCACAACGCAACCTGGTCTTGACGTAAATCAAACCCGCTCACAACACAAACTGAAATCCTTTAGTTATGTCGGTGTGTATATTTACGTAATTACATCTTTATATAAACCCCACATTCCATTATATTATTATTATTTTGCTGCTACTTTGCATCATTTTGCGCCCCATCCCCCACCCTACACAAGTCTACCTCTTCATTTTGCAGCAGTTGGGGAGTATGAAGGGAGGGCTCGCTATGTTATGCAATATGTGGATTACTGGAGAGGAAAACAGGCTGCTATGGTTTGACTGTAAAAGCTCAAGGTGACACTTGCTCCTCTTATTAAACACCAGTTGAGTTTTTTCTCTTTTTATTTTTGGCAGATAGAGGTGTAGTAAATCTTTGTTTTCCCTAAATCATGATTATTATTTAGACAGATACACACACACTACATACTTTCTCAAAAATGTTGACAACGGGGTTCCATGTTGAAAATTTGTTGTAGCATGATGTAACAGGGTCTGCTGGCTGTGTGGCATAGGTCCAGAAAAATCTGTCTTTTGTTGGATAAGAAATGGAAAGGAATCCATGCAGATATGAATTTGGTCTGGTGTGCTGTGTCTCTGGGCTGCTTGTTTATGATGGAAAAGAGATGATGATAAGCGTGTGTGTGTGTGTGTGTGTGTGCGTGTGTGCGTGCGTGTGGTCACAATTATCAGTGTGAGATTATGTGTTTGTTTTCAGAGCCTCATGTCACATTCTCTCTCTCTCTCTCTCTCTCTCTCTCTCTCTCTCTCTCTTGCCCTCTCCTCCCAGAATGTAGAGCTTTCTGTTTATCTATTTGCTGTTTCATTGTATATCCTGTTCCTAAGCAGAGAGAGAGACTTTGTGGGGGTTGGGTAAGAGGAAGAGGAAAAGCAAGGAAAATGTACCCCTTCTTTCCAAATTGCACATTCAATTCATTCAGTGATAACTAACTTGTCCAATTGTTTAACGGCCAAGTGTCCTGAATCCTTACGCAGTGTAATTCTCTAAAGAGTGACAGTTTTAAGCCAAAATGAATTTAGGACACCTAGGAGTAAATGACTGAGATAATCAGACTTGGACTTGCCATTCCACATTTTTCCTTAAGTTTTTTTTTTTTTTTTTACATACATGCAGTACGTTTGTTTATATTCTTAAAGCGATACATAAGACACAATTTGAGTTGTACAAGTTGGACAAACAAGGCCAATGTACATGGATTATCTTGCTGGCTGCTATCAATTGCAGCTTTAAATCAGTTCAGTGTCCACCCTTCTCACTTAATGTGGCCCAAACATGAAACAATTTTTATTTGGAACCCATTTGGCCTCAGGCTTGATTGTTGGTTGAAAAGTGTCGAGTTGGAAGGAGATTATGTTAAGAAATAGGGGTCGAGGTTTCTAGACAAGGCTCAAAACTTATCAATTAACCCTTGTATATTCTCCCAAAATTGTAAAGAATTTCATATTGTTATCTCAGGACGATGAATTCTCTCTCTCTCTCTCTGTTAGTCTTTTTACAATATTGTAATAAATATATTGCACATTACCCAAAAATATCATAATCCCTTTAACTGTAAACAAACAAACAAATAAATAAATAAAATCATTTTTCCTGCTGAGTATACCGGCAGGCACTTTTTTCTGCTCCAGTCATTTCCTTGCCTGACCTGCTTGCTAGACCTTGGAAAAGTAAATAAAAAATGCATTACTTGTACGTTAGGGTTGACCAGGCTTTTGACAAATGGAAAAAAAAAGCCTTAGATAATCCTATTTTTTATCTACTCATCCAAAAATTTAGCAGAGCTTTAACTAGAATTCCTTGTACATTTTTAGAAAAATCCAGACGTAATTTTTTTAAGCTTTCGCCATTCAATTTCTCAGATTATCTGCTCTTGAATTACACACCGGTACTCTAAGTGACAAAATCAAAATAAAGCTCATCACTTTATGCACAGTGTTATTGCTTTTATCTTGCCGGAGGGACCTATGCTTCTAATCTCTCTACACACTCAATTTCTCTCGGTCCTGTATCTCTCAGGTGGCTCTTTCCGCTATCTCAGCCTGCAGGCTACACGGCTTTGTGGTCAATAGTTCACCATCTTTTCCTTGTCGTTGACTGGTCACTCATTGGCTACTGCGGATTTACATGAGTCTGCTTAGAAAGCGGATTCTAGAAAATATCAGAAAACGATCAGGTTGGCCCTGATTTACTGTGGCAGCGGGTTCAGATTTGAGCTCATATTACCAAACGCTCTGTGCTGAATCTCTCCTGGCTAAGGCCTGGGACCAGATCTTTCCCCTGACTGGCAGGAGGGCTGAATGATGAGTAAAGTTAGCTCTAATTTTCGGACATTGGCCGGACAAACCTTATTACCAGAAATCTTTATTATGCATTTTATGATCACAACATCCAGTTATGTAATTCTTGTATCAGCCACAAAGCCACTAACCAATGTCTGGAACCATAGCAACATGCAGAAACAATAGACAGACCAGTAAACAAACACGGGGATATCTAACTAATGGTTCATAACAGTTTAGTTCTGAGTATGAAATGTTCAGAATTTGTTGATAACATGGACGTTGTTTTTGTGTCATGCTGTCTGGGTTTAAACGAAAATCTGTTCCCAGTCTGGCATCAAAAACAGGCAAGTTTTCCAAACTCTTGTGTAATCAATTTTAAGCTTCATCTATGTTGTAACTCATGCTATCATCATCGTTTGGCTCTGCTGTGGACAAGAGGCTGGTGAACTTCTGACCCACTGGCACTCAGACAATGGCTCTTCTGTTTGAGCTGTTCGGCTCTTGGATCATTCTCTCTCTCTCTTTCACCAACACGACATCTCTTCTGGTCTTTCTTTGTCTGCATCTGTGTACGTCGTTCTCTCTGTCTGCCTCTCTCTTTGTATAATGACGTCGCTGTCTCCGTCTGTCTCTGTCTCTCTGTTTTCCCACAGGTTCCCCCTCTGTCTTTCAGTCCACCTTAGTTTCTTTTTTTTTTTTAAAACATTGTCTCATTTAGTTTCCGGGTCTTTCTCTTGGGGTCTTCCTCTGTCTTGATCTCCACAAAGTACCACATGGTGTAAATGTTTGATGGCCATCTGAGCTTTCGCAACACCCTTTTCCACGCAGACAGATGCAATCTTATCCAGATACATTATCCAGATAAGGAAAAAACATGTAAATCCAAGCAAAACACTTGCGATGAAAATGCATGTGTAACTGCACCTGAAATATGGACAGCGACAGCCCATGCAAGTTATATTTAAAAAAAAAAAATTATTAGACTTTCAACAGTGAATGTTTCCATATTATAATAATGAATTTTATGTTTAAAAGTCTCAATCCCATGTCCACCACCTTGAATACAGCATCCATCCAGATGATTTCAGTAGTCCAGCCACTGACAAATGCAGTCTCCAGGTTTTTTGTTTTTTTTTTTTNTTTTTTGTTTGTTTTTTTTTTTCAGTTATGGGCTCTTTACAGTCTTAATTGCATCTGTCCAGGGTTGTGCAGTGCATGGTTGAGTGATATTGACCCTTGCAGAAGAGAGTTCTAGCTATAAAACTTCCAATAGGCATCTTAACCAATAATTTGTGTGAACTGTCATGTGCTGAGCTACTGTATGATCTTTTTGGCTGCAGTCAAGCCTGTGAGCCAGATTTTATGTGTGCCTTCAGAGGTGGAAAGCATAGAGTCATTGTTAAGTAAAAGAAGTGTGGGATCCACTGGAAAGTGTGCATTTGTTTGTCTCCTTGTCCCAAAAAGTAAGTACTCCTGGACATTCTCATACAGTAGGAAAAAAGGAGATCAGTGATCCATGGGGGCAGAAAGAACAGTACAGTCAGGGGATTAATCCCATTTGATGTCTCATTGGAGGCACCAGACATACAGTATTATCCCATGTTGCATATCCCAGTCCAGTTGCCTCTTTAATACTGATGCTGCTTTCTTCCAAACCTTGGTTATTTAAAAAAAAAAAAAAAAAAAAATGATGAAGCTCAGTAATGTAACCTGTCTGCTGAGATCCATTCACGATGCAGGCAGAAATCCAGGTAACGAGATAACAAGATGCAAGGTGTGAATGCATTTCCCGACATTGGATGTCATTATCCAGATAACATATCCAGATACAGAGATTGCATTTTAATGCAAGGTGTGACAGGGGCGTTAGGGAAGAAATCAGATCAAATTCGGAGGCTGCTGTGGAGGGAAAAGTGAAGTGGGAAATTAGATTAGAAAGAAGCCATTTTCATTGACAAACATTTTTATTTTAAATAGGTGTTAATGTGATAGCCAATGCCAATGATGAAAATGATGAAGACCTATATATATATATATATAATGAAACAACAAACTACAGTAGTTTTTATTGATATTTTCTTTACCTTTTACCATGCGACAATAGAAAACTTAGTGCTCATTTTGACTGATGTTGAACTCAGTCTCCTGGAGAGAGAGAGAGAGAGAGAGAGAGAAAGAGAAAAAGAGAGAGAGAGAGAGAGAGACGAGCAGAAAAACAGATTTAATTTACCGCAGTGGATTAAGGCAGACAAAAACAAATAAGGAGGTCGTTCTGCACCGAAAAGGTTATTTACCTTAGTTTAAATGTCACCGTTCCTTCCAAACACGCTGCCTGTTATTGATTTGTTTCTTTCTCCTCGCCTCTGTGACTCATCCAAAATCATCTTATACGAGCGTCAGAGAGGGCTTGACGTGATTATTGTTACAGCTGGTTTATGCCAACTGCCTAACTCAATATGAGAGAGAAACGAGAGAAAACATAATTCCATTACAGAGCAGATGAATCAAACATTTATCATCATATTCAAATATATCTGAATATGTATTTAGATAGATGAGCCCTCTTGTGTAAAAATGCTAAGACAGCCCTCGCCTCATTTACTTGAGGAGTCTCCTTATCATCTTTATACACCTGTGTGTCTGTGCATGTGTGTTGAATTTGAGTAATGTAATGGTGGCCACTGGGCTGCTTGTTGCTCTATTCATGTTTTGTGGTCATTTTAGCAGATTATAGGCTTAATGGAAATAATATAGGGAAATAACACTGTAAACGTAAATAAATATTTATCCAAAATTACATATTTATATAATTATATCATATAATTCTTTGTCATATTTTGTTCTTGTTATTTTTTTGTTTTATAATCCCATTTTTGTTTTTGGTCATTATGTGCTTTTTTTCTGTGTTAGACACTCAAATCAATGTATCAAGACAAATGCACAGGGAAAGAAAGACAAAAATTTCTAAATGTCACAGTACCCCTTGAAAGAACATTCTTCTCCTCATCTTCTCCGCTAGCGTTACTCCTCCTCTTCTCCTCCTTCTGCTCCTCCTCCTCCACCTCTTTCTCTCCCACCGCTGTCTCAGTTCATCTCCCTCCATCTCTCTCTCTCTCTCCTGTCTCCCTGTGCTGAACCAGCCAAGCAGAAAGTTAACTATTACAGATGGATGAAGGAGGATGATAACTAAGGATTGTGTGTGTGTGTGTGTGTGTGTGTGTGTGTGTGTGTTGGTATGTTTATGATTATCTCAGGCAGTACTGGGGTTCATTGTTGAACACCACAGGACAGTAACAGCTGACATGTTTCATGTTGTGTCACATGTTAACACTATTCACAGCTTGACCAACTGTGATTTACATTCGCACAGCTTTGTAGTATTATATTATTTACAGATTTATACTTATTTTCATACATTAACAAAAAAATGACAAAAACAGCATACCCAGTTCTTCTCATGGATGCTACAAAAAATATATATAAATAAATAAAATATTTATATGTGGTATACATGTGCCCAAATCCAAACCCAAGTCTGACCCATTTGGTTGATTATGATTTGTCACAATCATATGTCATTTCCTGTGATGACATTTATTTATTTTTTATTTAGTAGACTATCTTTGATAGCCAATTAGATTAAAATGATGAACACATTTACATTGTCTGTTTCAAACATGGACAATGACTACCTTGATATCTTGGTAAACTTTCCAATAATATCTTGGTAATAAAATGCACATCTTTAATCTTTCTCAATAATCATGCCATTAATTTCATTTTATAATTGTGATATAAATAGTCTTTGTTCTGGTGATATGATGTTTTATTGGCTGTATCCTGATGTAGATTTAGTGCAAATTTTTATTAATTCAAGTTTAATTTAGTTGTATTTCTGGTTTTATATATAATTATTTGACAATTTAATTGCCAGCCATTTGTGAATTATGCTGTTTAAAATGCAGTATTAGCTTTACTGTTACTGATCCTTTAATAATAAAATTTTCTGTTTAACTAAAAATATCCTGCCTTTGTACTGCAGTTGCGACTGGTTCTTTAAAAATCAGATTTTAAGATTCCATGCCAAAAACAGTGTGTTTAACTAAAAAAAAGAAAAAAAAAAAGTAAGATTGACTCACATATCATTATCAGGCTTTCCTTACAGTCAGNAAAAGAAAAAAAAAAAGTAAGATTGACTCACATATCATTATCAGGCTTTCCTTACAGTCAGATATCAATTATAGTTATCTGTTATTATTTGAGCTGTACTGTAAACATCTTGACTGCATCATTATTTATTATTTTGTGCAAGTTAAAGAGCCTGATGGGAAGTTAAAGGGGCTGATGGGAAGGTAAGCGCTCATTCCCCTCAGCTGTTCTGCTTTTCAACCTACTATATGGAACATAATGTACCGTGTCTTCCCTCTGCTGTCACGTTGAATCTGACTCTTGAGGTTTACGGCTTGATCTCTGCTCTACGTGTTCTACCACAGCAGCAATGCTTGGAAATGTTTTATTTCGCAGGAGTGTGCAGGTGAGTGAACTGGTGAACTACGGGGTTGTCAGCCCTTCATCAGTCCAACCAGTTTGTTAGGAGGTTGACTAGAGGTTATCTTGATGCTACTGGATGTGTATAATTTGTCTGAATGATGTCAAGACATGATTGTTACATAATCATTTTGAATTTCCATATAAAAGCAATGTATGATGGTTGTTAGAAATGAATAAAATGTGAAATTTAGTTGCATTTATTGACTACGCATCCTAACATGTTATATTTTCTGTAAACTTTCTAGCCTTTTCTTTTTTTTTTTTTTTTTTTTTTACCTGCAAATATGAATTTCTAATAGCCAATTTTTGTCTGAATTTAGGCTGGAAAATAATGCTGTGAATAAAAAAAAATGCATATTAAACAAATCCAAATGTAAAACAAGAATGCCAGATACAATCTTGAATCTACTGGATTTTATGGTACACAAGAAAACTTGAATTGTCAATTTCTGTATCGCAGACACAGTATGATCAAAGACAATATCATTCTGCAATTTTATTTATGAGTTGTCAATAATCACAGTGTACTATATCTCTGAGAGTTGCCGTTTGCTGCTCTGCAGGCTCTTTACCCGGGGTCTCTGTAAAACATGTGACCTTTACGGCCAGCATTCAGGAACCTGGAAAAAGCCATTTGTCTTCATTATATTCTGTGCTCTCTCCCNCCCCCGGCTCTTTATACAGCTGCCCTCCCCCATCCGCCTTGGCGTCTAGCCTCCAATGATAATGTGACATTTGTAATGGCGTCTCAGTGGTAGTTACATCAAATTTGGGATGCTGCAGAAGCTGTTTTTCACACCTTTCTTGCCAGTATTTAAAATCTTATTTGTTACAGACATTCTCACCCATATGCCCATTTTATATCTGGGCCTAAATCATTAGAAAATGCCATAAACAGAACAGGGGCACCGGGAAATCAACCAACTGTGTCTTTTTGTAGGGCAATAATAATTTAGAATTGATTTATCTTTTTCACCACTGGCCTGGTTCTCTTGATTTATATTTCACTGCAGCGCTGTGGTTCATCATGCAGGACACACCTGCACTTATGCATGCAAGTAGCGCATGAACACACGCACGCACATGCACACACAAACATAGGCAAATAAAGGAGAGAAAGAGAGAATGAGATACACAGAACAAGACTAATAAGTTGCTATTTCAGTTCATGGTGAGAGGAGTTTGTGTGCCATGTAGGAGAGCCATGCTTGTATTTATACATTTTCAGTTTTGATTATTGAAAATTCAGTGTGAACATAAACAAGAGTAAATATACAAAGTGAATATATAAGAATATATGTACAGTACGCACCCTTAATTAAACTTTGAAGCTTGTATGATTTTATGAGATGCAGTTTTTGCTTGTTGCACATAGCTTTATCCTTCTTAGAGGAGTACAGCTGTGTCATTAACCTATCACTTACAGTATAAAGACTGATTGTGCCTTTGTGTGTGTGTGTGCGTGCACATGCTCCTGAGCATGTGAAGTACCAGCTGCACATTTTTCTCAGCAGAGCATTGGCATTCATTAAAGCTAATAAGAAGAGCTCTAAAGCAGTATTTGCACGAGTTGAGCTAAGCAGAATATAACAGCACATTTCCTCTCTGCCTTTTCTTTTCTCACAAAAAAGTAGTGATTCTTCCTGTCTGTCAGAGTGACTGAAAGACATTGTGGCAACATCCTGCTTCTTCTTCTGGTAAGAATGTGTGCTGATGCAGAAACGAGGCAAAGCAGCATTGTGCTTCATCTTATCAAATGAGCACAGACTCGCTGGATCATAATGCTGAAATTATTGTAGCTGAAGTTATTATAATAAGTTGTATCAGTATTTGATAAGCAAAGAACATTGTTCTTCAGATCCAAAGAGGTGTTCCTAAGCACAAGTTTAGTGGGAGTAGGGTCTTAAAGTGCCAGTACCTAAAACAGATTGTTTTTACTCAGTGTGGACAGTGATGCTGCAGCAAGTGAAAGTAGGATCAACGTGTTATTTTTAACATTAAAGCACTGCAAAGGTTTCAATAAGAGGAACTCTAAAAGAATTTAAGAACATCAAAATTTGTATAATATGTATAATATGTCCTCTTTAAATCAAATCATATAGGATGCTTTGATTTTAGCTCCTGAGTGATGCAACAAGTCTGACTGCAGATCATCTGCAGCCTGATTGAAGACCTTTGGAAAAATGTGTCAGTGCTTGTTGGACGGAAGGTGAAATTAATCACACAAATTGTTTTACAAATCCTCACATTTTCATATCAAGCCAACAGGGACACAGTGTTTGTTGATTGTCTGACTAACACTCTTACGTTCATTATTATTCTCGTTGCTGCTGTCTGATAAACAAAACATTTGCAACACATTAACACTTTTTCTCATCACCATCCTCATCTTCATCACCATTTACCACTTTTTCCTCCTTATCGTCTATAGATCCTTATCGTCTGCTCCTTCTGTCACTTTTCTTCGACGACACCACTGTAGCGTGACTTTAGGAATGTGTCAGTATATTTTAACAGCAATGTGTGTGCTTCTGTGTATGTCCATCTGTGCCCGTGATTGTGTGTATGTGAGCGTGTGTGTCTGTGTGTGTGTGTGAACATGCACACACATCTGCTGTCTACTTGACTTATTGTCACCGCAGGCCTATGGGGAAACCACCACCCACACACTTTGAGAGATGCTCTGTGTGTGTGTGTGTGGGTGAGTGGGTTTTAAAAGATGCAGTATGTTATTTGCTGATTCTTTGCTAAGAGAATTACTCACTAATATGACTCACTAGCAAGGACTGAACAGTTGTGTTGAGCAGTTTTTCTGACCCATATTGGAATTGTGACTTATATTGTGCTTATTTTACAGTTCTCTAAATACAACTCTCGGTCTGTATTGGTTTTTCACATTGCATCGAACATCAACCAGCACAAAAACACTGCACTGTAAAATATGACAAATTGATCTTACAGTCTACACTGTAAAATGTGAAAAGTTGATCTTACTTTAAAAAAGCTAGGAAACCAATTGCCTTGAAAAAGGTAAGTAAATATAACTATTAGTCTTAAGTTATGTTTACTTTGTCTACTTGAACTATATATTTATGCTACTGAACGTTATATTTACTTACCTTTTTCAAGGCAATCAGTTTCATAGATTTTTTTTTAAGTAAGATCAACCTTTCACATTTTACAGTGTGAAGTAATAATTTAATTTTCTAGTTTGGCCAATTTACAGAATCATCTTTTACTTTTATTAGCTACAGCTGATAAAATCTGAAACAGCAAGAGCTAAAACTTAGCTAGCAAACCAACTAGCTCATAAACCCCTTTTTAAAATATAATTGTAACTTATGTAGGTTGTGATTAAAATTATAGCTCTTAATGAAATCCCAACCTTGTTCAGATTGGGATTTCATTAGGAAAATTGATTCATCTGTCAGTCTGCCTGTTTATTAGTTTGCCTCATATGGCAGAGGAAGCTGTGTGTGTGTGTGTGTGTGTGTGTGTGTGTGTGTGTCAGTAGTCCAAAATTCTGTTCCAAATACTCTTTTAGCCTGTGTGGAGGGCTTAAAGGACTATATCGGTGGTTCTGAATGTTTGAGCCCAAGAAATTCTACTCATGTACACGTTAAATTACAGCCAACCCATTTTCAGAAACAAGAAACTGTATTTCAGTTTTTACTTAGTAAGTTTTCAAAATCAAAAGTTCAGCTGATACACCCACCTTAAAATTCAGTGTTTTGCCTGCTAACACTTATACACAATTGCAGAGGGCATGTTCATTTTAATTTCTCAGTAAAAGCTGGCCTTTCTCCTGGGACTACGTTCCCTGGCAGAGACATACATTTTGTTCCCTGCAGCTTCATGTTGGACTGATTAAATTAAGTGACTCAGACAAAAGACTAAAATGATATGTTGTTCGCTGTGATGGAAGCTATTAAAATTTAATAGCAGTAACTGGTTAGCAGTAATGTAACATGTATGAGGGAACTGTTTATTGGGCTCAAACCTGCAAAACCACTGGTATGGTCCTTTATGATCCAAATAATGTTGATGTTTATATTTATGATGTTTCTATTAATCTGAGACTTCAGTGTGTGTGTGTGTGTGTGTGTGTGTGTGTGTGTGTGAGTAGTCCAAAATTCTGTTCCAAATACTCTTTTAGCCTGTGTGGAGGGCTTAAAGGACTATATCGGTGGTTCTGAATGTTTGAGCCCAAGAAATTCTACTCATGTACACGTTAAATTACAGCCAACCCATTTTCAGAAACAAGAAACTGTATTTCAGTTTTTACTTAGTAAGTTTTCAAAATCAAAAGTTCAGCTGATACACCCACCTTAAAATTCAGTGTTTTGCCTGCTAACACTTATACACAATTGCAGAGGGCATGTTCATTTTAATTTCTCAGTAAAAGCTGGCCTTTCTCCTGGGACTACGTTCCCTGGCAGAGACATACATTTTGTTCCCTGCAGCTTCATGTTGGACTGATTAAATTAAGTGACTCAGACAAAAGACTAAAATGATATGTTGTTCGCTGTGATGGAAGCTATTAAAATTTAATAGCAGTAACTGGTTAGCAGTAATGTAACATGTATGAGGGAACTGTTTATTGGGCTCAAACCTGCAAAACCACTGGTATGGTCCTTTATGATCCAAATAATGTTGATGTTTATATTTATGATGTTTCTATTAATCTGAGACTTCAGTGTGTGTGTGTGTGTGTGTGTGTGTGTGTGTGTGTGAGAGAGATATTGGAGGCCTGAGGGTCACAGACAGACAGTTTATTCATGCTGGGATTTTGGCTCAGGATCTTGGAATCAAATCCACATTGTGTGTGTGTGTGTTCCTACAGTATATGATTATCATTTTGTTTGTGTTTATGTCAGGATTTCAGTTCTGAATTAAAGCTACAAAATTCTGCCTCTCATTATCGTGAACCGAATAATAAGCTTGAAGTGTTTTGTCTAGCTTGAACCATCCAGAGGCCAAATACATTTCAGATATTAACAGAATGTGTCTGATAGCAAATTTGCCTCTTGAGTGGGATTTACCACACATGAACAGTTGGCATTATAATACTTAAAATTTCATTTATATTGTATTTTTTCCCAACATTGTTTGGTCAAAACTGTCTTCAAACAGGTTAAAGTGAATGTTATGAGACACTTTGACCCAGATCTGCTTTGTGTTCTCTGTTTATATTCTTCTTTCTCACCTTCCTCCTCCTCCTCCTCCTCTCTCTCATTTTGTCTCTATTATGTTCATCCCATGATTAAAGCTGAGTTTGCCTCAGAGTCCACCTCTGTTCATTAGCGTGCTCTCCAGCAGCGTTTGTTTAGTTAGTGTCACATTGATTTATACACACACATGCTGTGAGAAGCCTTTTCCCACTGACTTCTTTAATACTCTTCAGCCCTACACACAGAGTGAAAGTGGGCAGCGGGCATGCTTAACCTTTATGTTTTAGAGCTGCTCTGCATTCTCCTTTCCTCACTTTTCACTGCTTGCTATCACCTAACAGAGTTTGTGCTTAAGTGTAAAGTTTTCTCATCACCTGATTAAATTGACCTTGTTTGAAAGAATAGTGACATCTGTCTGCTGTTTTACAGTGACGAGCAGCATTTCATATCTACAGGACTCCACTTTGAAAGCAATGCACACACACGATGCAGGATCACCTTCCTTTAATAGCTGTTTACCTCTAGATGTGACAAGCTAACAAATCAAAAACAATAACAGGCTGCGATGCAATCACACTCTGCAGCAAGGTTAGGGAATAAAAGATACGAGAGTTCACTCAGATTTGGCTTTTTTTTATAATACAAATCAAATTAGATATGTTAATTTTTTTTTTTTTTTAACATCCTCTGGATCTGTATCCATAATTGTTAAAAATAATTCAAAATACTGCTGTATCAGTATCATTGTAGGTAGTACACATCAGTGGTAGATACATGTTTCTAGTCTTATTTGTTAATGTAGATGAATGCCATAAATGACATTTGTCTGTGACCCCCTGTGAGCATATTTTAGTCCACCAGATCTTGATAAATATCTGGATCTGGGCTAAATTGCACTTGTGATAATCCATCATGGGATACATATGCATCAAGATTGGTGTCTTAGTTTGTCAACAAACACCTGTCTAGCAATATTAAAGAAAATCAAATCCTTTCTCCCTTGACCCGAGTCTCAACTGTCTATTTAATATAATTGTAAAGTGAATAATCAGAAAAAAATACCACTCTCATGACTAAAAATTGTAATCAAAATATAGATTGATAGATTGCTCGATAATTGAAATATTATTTATAGCTCTAAAATACTTATATAGTACTTACCATTTTCACATTACTTGACTTCATTCACAATCTCAAAAATCCCATTCAGATTTTTCTGATGAAGTTGTAGATAAGAGCATGTTTGTCATTAAGCTGGATTCTGCCGAGAGATATCTGGCAGCCTCCATGTACAACATTAGAGTTACTATTAATAACAGCAAGCTGCACGGCAGTAATACTCACTTTCACACATTCAATGATCTGGTTCATCGTGAGTACAAGCAGTTGAGACACTGAGATAAACGCTGGGCTCCGTCTGTTTTATTCACCACCATCAGAAATAATGTGTTCAGCATCATAGTCCCTTCTTACTTATCTTACTTATCCTCCACTGCTGCCATTGCTGTTTCTGATTTACAAGATTACAGTTAAAAAACTGAGATAGGCTGTCCACTTTGTGAGGCCACTTATGTCTCCCGTGGACTTGTGGGTTAAAGGACCCAGTATACTTCATACGACCCTTTCTGGGCTAAAAGATATCTTGCAAGACTCAGTGATGCTGTGATTCAGGCTCTTCCTGTTTTGTTTGTTGGCCTCCAGGGTGAGCTTGTCTTTTATGTTTTCTACTTCTGATACCTCTCCTTGGCTATAATTGGTCCTAAAATCACATGGCTGGTTGCATCACCGGTGAGAGGTCTGGGAGCAGAGCTTGACCTTTGTTTTTTGCTGATTCCCTACATCCTCTGCTGTTGGAGCAACACGTCTATAAACTCTGCATTTGTCCAGTAAACAGAGAAAATTCTCTTCCAACTCTGATTTAGATGATGAACAAACCATCTGCTTCTCTGCCTTCTTTTTGTCCCTAAATAAACTATCCACTGCCAGTTCCATTCATCTATCCATTTTCTTCCGCTTATCTGGGTCTGGATCAATGTGTCTCCGGTTTGGTCATGGGAGATTCCTAGGCGTTCCCAGGCCAGATGGGATATGTAATACTCCAGCATATTCTGGGTCTGCCCTGGGGTCTCCTCCCAGTTGGACATGCCCGAAAATCCTCCGAAGGGAGACATCCTAATCAGATTCCCGAACCACCTGAAGTGGCTCCTTTCAGTACCAAGGAGCAATGGTTCCACTTTGAGCCTCTCCTTACCCTGTCTCTAAGGGTGAACTCAGCCACCCTTAAAGCTCATTTTGGCCAAATCCTCTCCTTTTATTGTAAGCCTCTTTCCCTCTGGTGAACAAGCGAATCATGACCATTCTGCACCCCCTAAAAAGGACTCCAGTTGTTAAGAACTATTCTGTGCAGGTTGTTCTAGGATCTAATTTCTCAAGTATTGGTCCTCAAGACCCTCAACACTGCATAATTTCCATTTTTGCCTGTTCTACCAACACCTGATTAGCTGAATTATGTGTGTTTAGGCAATCAAGATATGAGAGGCACCAACTCTTGATCAAGTTAATAAACTTGATTTAGCTCATCAGGTGTGAGTAGAGAAAACATGCAGTGTTGTGGGTCCTGAAGACCAGGATGGAACGTAGGTTCTAGGATGTGTTCACTGGCCTGGGACTTTAAGAGGACCAAGGTCAACATGGAGGGGGGCCTTTCCAGCCTCTCTAATATATGGTATCGTCTCTATTTGATGGAAACACCATAACTCAGTGACAGCACAAGAAACGTCATATTGGAAAACATTCCAGGGACCAACATTCCACTGAGATAAACACTCACACATACAGATAAACAAACTCACACAGAGGTGTACTGTATGCAGACACACTCACATGTGCAGCCATTCATGAATGTACACACATACACACCAAAAGCATACAGAGATTGATGTTAAAAAGGAAAAT
The DNA here is from genome assembly GCA_014773175.1 of Lucifuga dentata. Lineage (NCBI taxonomy): Eukaryota > Metazoa > Chordata > Actinopteri > Ophidiiformes > Bythitidae > Lucifuga > Lucifuga dentata. The sequence continues at coordinate 22,751 of VXCM01000811.1, forward strand.
ATATAGATATAAAGAAAATATATAAAACTTCTTATAGACGAGTTAATGAGGAAAACATTCCAGTAGGGCAGTGGGCTCTGAAGCCTCTTATACATACACATACACACACACACACACACACACACACACACACTGAGCTAATTACTTGGATCAGTTAGCANACACATACACACACACACACACACACACACACACACACTGAGCTAATTACTTGGATCAGTTAGCACAAGTGGCCAGCAAAGTTTTAATTGGCATGACAAATGGCTTGAATAATGTTTCACAATCTGCAGCCCAGAAAATCCAGCAGGTTTTCTCCAATATTTTTTCCTCTCTGTCTCTTAGTTATATTTCATCTTACTGTCTCTTATTTTCCCACCTTCTCCCTAACATCTTTCAATAGTTGTGACCTCATTTTTTCAGCTGCCTCCTTCCAAGTCACAATGGCCAAAAAAGTCACAATGGGTCAAAAATGGTGTCAGAAGGGTGACCGAGAACTGTGACGCTCTGCAGTTCTGATAATAAATTAGATCAAATCAAATTAAATTAACTTTTATAAGACCTTTTTGCGATTATCTCTGCATGTCTCTTTGCGCGTTTTTCTCTGTCACTGTTTATGTGTTCACTTTTTTCTTCTTTCCTGTCCCCTTTAGCTCATTGACTTTCAGAGATGCTCTGACCCTCTCGGTTTCCCCTTCTTTTTTTGTACATAACCTTTCAGATTATTCTCCCTGGCCCATTTAGCTCAGAGGATGCATCCACCTCTGAGCCAAATGAGTTTGACATTTGAAGGTCAATCACACAGACCCACAGTGGAGTAACTGGAGCCATAATCAGACTACAGAGCAGAGGATAATGGAAATTAAAGTAAATGCTCCTACACATGGCACGCACATGTCATAGCAATGTATCATGTACCATGGATAATTCAATCTAATCAAGTTTATTATAGGCTGAGGTCAGTATACCAAAAGGCTTTACATAACAAAGGTATTATTTAGGCAAGGAAAAAGTTGTTAAAACTCTTCAGCATGTAAGAAAAAAATGGAAGAAACACAGGAAGAGAGGCCTTTCAAAGAGAGATCCCCTCTCCTCAAATGGCAAGAGGAGCCTTAGGCATGGAAGCAGACAAATTACAAAGACAACAAAGTTGTAACTACAGTGGAAAATGCAAAATGCAACAATGGAACCATAATCCAGGAAAAAGGTCCAGTAAAGACATAGGAAATCCAACAAAAAAAGTGAAACACTGACAACTCTAAGATTTAAGCCAGATCACAAGGTTTGCTTTTGCATTTCATTCTATATTTTAACCTCAAGAATTGCCTTAAATTAAGATGATTTTTAACCTTTGAACCAGCAAGGAAAGTTTCCCTGTCCATATCCCCAACTGTTGTACTCCTTAAAGGGACATGTGATGTTTTTAGTTGTTTTTCCTTCTTTCTTTTGTGTAATACAGTAGGGAGCATATGTTGAACATTGTTAAAGTTTCACATTGATAAAAATGCATCCAGTAAAACAAACCCACAAGTCTGAACTTCATTTTTGGTGAGTCCTTCTTTAATATGGTGACATCAACGTGTAACACATATAAATTTACCCACCTACACACCAGGTTAGACACACTCACAAAGTACAAGGCTAGCAAGTGAATGTCTGGCCAGCCATTTGTGTTTCACAGTCTGTGGGTTGCCAACTTAGGCCTTATGTAGCTGACCAATCAGAACAGAGTGTGCTTAGAGGGGGGCCTAAAAGAGATACCGAGCCAAAATGGTTTGTTTTCACTCAGTGTGGACATAGGTGCTGCAGCAAGAAAGAACAGAAGTGGATGAAGTGGATCAATGAGTTTTTTTTTTTTTTTTTTTTTNTTTTTTTTTTTTTTTTTTTGCATGTTAAGGTATTGCAGATATTTCAGAATAGACTCTTAAATGAAAAGTCTTTATAACTTGACACCTTTAAAACAATTAATTTGGATCTTGGGTGCTTTAAAAAATATTCAGCCTAAGACTATTATAATTCAGTCCCTCCTGCATAACACAATAATGAAAAGGCTACTTGTACTCCTGTCAGTTGCTGCTGAAACAGACCCACTGAGACCAGCCACAAGGCCACATTTTAACAACAAGAAATGCTTTTTGAAGCTAACTTCATGTCCTCACAAAGACTTTGAGTATGCTGTCAAAGTGAAGAGCGTGTAAAAAAACATGATTTTATCCTTTTCAGACAAAGCACAAAGCAGCCTGTGCTCGAGCAAAGTTTTATTCTAAAGATGTACAAAAGCTCCACAAACAAAATACTGACAGAATAACACCATCTTTAGCATTGTTTTTTTTCCCCTTTCTGATAGCGTGGAGCAAAATACACAATTTATATAAACCAATAATAGTGTTTAATAATCTGTAAAACTCTTTGAGACACAGCTGAAAATCATTTTTAACATGCTGCTATTAATTTACTCCTTGTGCAGGTGTATGTGTGATTATATGTGTGTAATCCAGAACATGGTTTACTCGTGTTTATTCTACCACAATCTACTAGGATAATTAAATCTTTTCGTCTTTTCTTCCCCTTTTTTCAAACGATTCCTTGCGACACCCCTCCTCCGCTCCTGTCTGCTCTTGTTACACACGCATCTCCCTTTTCGTCTCACTTCAGTGTTTTCTCTCAGTTTACTCCCATTTTATTCCGTTGCTGTCTGTGTGTGAAGGCAGCAGAGAAGAGTCTGCATCGTAGTCATCACTAATTCAAACACAGGGCCTTTATTGTGTGCTTTGATGCATGGTGCATCTATTATTCACACTCATTCACAAAGATATATCTGATTACACACACATATACACACAATTAGGTGTCAGGTGAAAACCTCGTACAGTGTCTTGGGCTTTGCAATCTTGCTGTTCTGTATTTAAGTGCTTTTTAAGATGGTTCAATGGGTGGAAGTAGTACTCAAATCATTTGCTTAGCTAAAGATAACAATACAGCATTGGAAAAATACTCATTTATAAATAAAAGTCCTTCATTCAGTATTTTACTTAAGTAAACATAAACAAGTTTTAGCAGTAAAATATTCTGAAAATATGAAAATAAAATATGTTCATTGTGAAGAATAGTTTCTTCCAAAATATTATATTATTCTATATAATATAATAACGAAAATCCCCAAAATTGGACAAATGAGTTATTTTTTTCAGTAGTATCAGTTGAAGAAAGAAAGGAACTAAGGAAAGAACAAGAGAAAGTAAAAGGAAAGGGTTGAAGGCAGGAACAAAGGATGGAAATAAGGAAGAATAGGAAGAAATAAGGAAATAAGAAAGGATCTTTCATTCAACAATGAATGAAAGAGGTAAGGAAGGAAGGATGGAAGGAAGGAAAGAAGATGATCTTATTGATTATCAGTATGTATCTCTGTAACTAGTAAATACAGAAATCAGATAAAAGTAATCTAATTAAAAGTATACTTCCACCTGAAATATAATAGAGTTAAGTTACAATCTCTCAAAATCAAAAAAACAAACAAACAAACAAACAAAAAAAAAAACAATTATCCAAGCTGCATTTATGCTCTTATAACAGAATGACTGAGTTTCTTTACTCCTTGAAGCAAAACGAGTCAAGATGAGGTGATAGAACCAAAGATTTTCAGACTACTTGACCGTTTTTAACAGAACACTAATTGGCAGTCTCAGGCATGTTAACTTTGACCCCTGTGGGTACTAAGAGGATATTTAATGTTGTCTCTCTCTCTCTCTCCATCCATTTCTCTCTCTCTTTCCACTTCTCTCAACAATGGTTTCCCTTCACTTTACCTCTTTTCATTCCAATCCATCAATATGATACATTTGCTTGGCCGGTTTATCGACTTCATGTCCTGCATGCTGCCTAATAACAGTTATCTTAATTGAAATCAATAGAGGGATGTAGGATTGGCTCTGCCAGGGACAGATTGGATGCTGGGTTTTATATTCCCTCTTCTTTGGCTTGGTTTGGCTTTTGCAGAGGGAGCATTATGGCCCATAGACACATTATTCATCTATATTTTTAATAGCTATATATTATATGATCATATAATTGATGTTTGTAGACTGTAAAAAACAAAAACAAATAATTGTAAAGATAAGTGGAGAAATAATAAAGTTAGTTATTTCACATCACTGCCATCCTAGTTATGCAATAACTATGAGTTTATAAGTTGTTTTTCTTTCTCCTGTAATTTATAGATGACATAAGAGACAGATAGAAAAGATGGAACAGAGGCATGAGGACATGTGAAAAACATTTCATGCCAGATTGGTGGGTGCACGACAGGCGCCTGAGTCATCTGAATAACCGCGACACCATCGAGCTCCACGTTTTACATTATTTGCTTGTTGCTCCCAATCCAAGAGGAATTATTCCAATAATTATCCAGGATAGATGCAGAATTCAGAACATCAGCTAAAATATTTTTCTAGCTAAACTACTATCATCATCTCTTTATAGTACCTCTTTACATTTGTGATACAGTGTCAGCTTGTGGTGGTGAAACTCGTTTATATTGCTTAAGATCAAACAAATTAAACACAGAGATAAATCTGTAAGTTAAACAGGTTCTCAGTAGGACGTTATATCCATGTCCTTTGAATGTCACCTGCTCTGTTGACTGTATTGGGCGGAAATGCCCTGAAGCAAGCTGGAAACATCTGGAATGGTGATAACAGGCTTAACACAGCAAGCACAGAATGAAAACACATTTTTTTCCTCAGATGTGCTTGAAGGCACTCAGTGCTCGCCTTTGCATTCAAATCATATAGTGTGCTTGTATTTATGCAACCTTATTAATCTGACATTAGAAGGAAACTAACTGATGTGTGAAATAAAATATAAAATCCGTTGTATATAATATATATAAAAAACCTGGTGGGTATGATGATAATGTTGACATATATAAGTCAAACTAGCATTCAGAGAGCTTGGGTAACCTTAGTAAAGATACATATGTTAATCTGAGACCTGCGTACCTATAGTAAAACAGCCTCATTCTATTTTAACAGCTTCTTTCTTTAAAATCAAAGTTCTAACCTTGTGTCACACAGTAATTACAAGATCTTAGATGTTCTTGTTTCTTATAATTGCAGATTCTATCCCTCAACCCCCACACCTTATAATTAGCACCTTTCTTTTTTATTGTGTAGTGCTGGAGGTTAATCTTTGCATCAATACGTATATGATTAGTGGCTTGACGACAGGATTCTTTAAAAGCCATTGGAACTCAATTTTAAAATAAGTATATTTTTCTTGCATTTGGGACCTTGTGCACAACAGATTTTTCATCAAATAATGTCCTGTCTGTGATTCATGATCTGAATCCAAAGTCGTCTGTGATCTCTCACTGATGATAAACTCAGCAGAGGATGAACTGGAAGCAAACCAGCAGTGGTGTGACATTAATCTTAATCTCCAATTTGATACCACAGGCTCATAGATGCTCGTTCTGGGCTAATTCTGTTGCTGTGATTTATCCCAGTTGGTTGTCAGACAGGTCATAAATCTCCATGCGTCGGTATGATGTCATGGTGATACCTGGCTGTAAAATAATGACTGAATGAATAATTTTTTGAATACTTTTGCTGAGGATTGATAGACAAAAGCAGGGTATTGTTAATATATATTGCGTAGTATATACTTAAGTAAGGTAACTTAAGGTAAGTCCAACGTGTCAGAAGACAAACATGATGCAGAGATGACAGTTTTGACATTAAGCAGGCACAAAGGTGTGTGTCTGCTTAAAGGTGTTTTTGTATGTCACACATGAGATTCAAAGAAAAACATCCTGAAACGCAGGATTAATGTTTTTTTCCAGCTGAAAATTGAGTATTTGATTTTGTTTGGACGTCAATGTTCATGTAGCTCTTTATGTAAATGAGTCTGTGTGTGTGTAATGCTTGAGTGTTGAAGCTTACATGCTAACATGCAGCTGTCAGCTGTTGCCAAAGGACATCATCCTGTTTACATAATGGCAGGAAATTATACTGTTCATTGTTTTACTAGAAACCTGGTCATACCATAGATGATGATGGTGATATGCTGCTATGCTATTACACTCATTCTATTAAAACTCACACACACACACATTTAAGAACTGTTCATCTCTCTGTTCTGTTTCTGTCTGGCCAAGTTTTTTTGGATGGCTTTTTATGAGTTAGACTCAAATATTGTGTGTAGGGCAGTGGATGCTCTCCTCTCTTCCTGACTCATGAGTGAGTGTGCTACTACATCTATATAAAGATATGTGCACGAGACTCCTCTAGGCATTCGTACAATTCATTAACACTGGTTTGTGCCTTCATGTCGTGTGACAAACTCGAGGCATGTCGTGTGTAAGATGACAGTCGACACGTGCATTACTATTGTATCATGCAATTTCAATGAAGCACTTAGAGTAAATCCCGTACGGGACATTTGTGTGTGCAAATGTGATTAAGTGCATATGTGATAAAGTAGCCTGTCTTTTTTTATCATCACTGTACTCACTTTAATATCTGTGTATCTGCATATTTACTTTTGCATATGTGTTTTTATAGTCTAATTTATGAATCCTGACCATGTTTGGCCCTTCATGTGTAGCATTAATTTTTAACATCAGTACATCTCAAATCAACAAGTTAATCAAACCTGGTTCTTTGTTAATGCACAATCTATGTTACACCTTAAATAAAGAGATAAATTAAAGATACTCACCACAACAAAAGAGGTTTAAAATTGGAAAGAGAAAGATTTTCATTATTACTTTTTAAAGGGAACATAAGCCCAATAAGGCACTCTTAGTATCCTTGAAATGAGATCATAATGGATTAGTACATGGACAAGTCCATTACAGATGATTCATGGGGCCTGGAGCTGGGCAGGGGCCTGAGAACATGTCAAAGGTTCTAGATATTTATTATAGCAGAACTGTTGTTTGGCTGTTTTTGGGGCACCAAAATTTGTAGCAGTGCCATAGATAGCCTGTTTATGCTGATGGCTATATACAGCAGGCGGTGCAGCTGGTCTTTGTGTGTGTGTGTGTGTGTGTGTGTGTGTGTGTGTAAATTTAACATTGCATTAGCATTAACAAAGGCTCAACATACAAGAAGACAGGTTTACCAGACAGGCAAATTAATTGCACTTGTACAGCAAATCCCTTCTGCATACTAGCGTCTGTAAATCACCGATGTACACGTTGTGGCATAACGAGACAAGCTAACAGACCAACTAATTACCATGTATATACTGTAGAATCAGGCCACATTGGAAGGGGAAATATCATCAGCTGATTTTGACTTATTAGTTAATATAACCCCACTACCATCCCACCCAAACACACAGATACACAAATATGTGCGTGCACACTCGCTCACCTCTCTCCATCACTCCATGCTGTCTTGTCAGTGAGACAGGCTACTTGTAAGTGGCCGTGCACAGACATGTAGTCACCAAGGAGCCTGGCGGTGATGGCGTGAAGGTGAGGGGATTGATAGTTTCTACTTGTCAACCTTCTGACCCAAAGCCCCGTGCAGGAATAATCCCTAAATAATGTGTGTGTGTGTGTGTGTGTGTGTGTGTGTGAGTGTGGCAGATGAGCTCATTGTACTGTGTCTGTTTTGAAGGTAAAATGCCAGAGGTGGGACTCTTGTTTTTTTAAATTCTGTCCACGGAGACAACGACTGCTCTGTCTCCATGGTAACATAAGGAGACAGAGCAGTGGGGTGGAGCTGGAGTGTGTGTGTGTNACTGCTCTGTCTCCATGGTAACATAAGGAGACAGAGCAGTGGGGTGGAGCTGGAGTGTGTGTGTGTATGTATGTGTGTGTGTGTGTGTGTGTGCTCATGCGTGCACTAGAATGGGGGATAAAATGAATCGGGGTGACAGGTGATGGGATGTCATAGCAGGATGACAGGTTCTCTCCTGGATTCCAATTCATGTTGTGAACTGAGAATATCTAAACACAGGATCACAACCTGAATTTGAGGCCCATTATGTGTTAGGGCCAATCTTTAAAATATGTAAGTTATAGTAAAAAAATGTCCCCATCCTGTAGCTCTGTTTGTAATGTCTATGGTACAGTAAAGTAGACGTGTCCCAGAAAGCCTCCATGCTTATGTGCCTGGTCCTTTCAGGATGTCCCACAGACCAAAAAAAAAAAAAAAAAAANAAAAAAAAAAAGACCCCTCATAGTTTTATTTCCTGTATTTTGCTACAGTCTGCTGGCTCCACCTGATCCATGGACAAACATGTTCATTTTACAGGGCTCATATACAGACTTGCATTAAAACAAGCAGCCTCATTTGATAAGATTCCATCTCAGTGACCCATATTGGCAGATTTGTGATGAGGAAATAACCTACGATATGTTATAGTTGCTCTGGTTGGGAAAGTTTCTAGCGAATTAAATAATAGTGACTCATTGAAGTTCCCCCCTCCCCTNCCCCCGGGGATCCCACTTTTAAAACTACTGGCCTAGAACAGTTACACAGAACTAAATGAATTACAAGTCTTGTCCACATCAGAATCTGGGCTCCGGTCGTGTGTGTGTGTGAGAGTGCGTATTTGTGTGCATGTTAGTTCGTGTTTGTAAGTGCACCTGCTGATGCACTTATGTACAAGATTAATGCAGTATAGACTGTTTAAAGCTGACCCATCTGCAAGCACCTTGTACCAAGTGTGCATGGCCTAAAAAGCTTCCCTGCAGCTGTGTGTTGCTCGGCCAGCTTGTGTGTGTTTCTGGGCACAGAGCCTATGCCAACACTCGCCATCTGCCAACGTCCTCACCATGGTCCTTTGGAGGATTCCAAGCGAAGAGTAACAAGCAAAAAACAACAGACCCCTCTGACACACACACACATACAAAAGACACATGTACACACTGGTGCCACATACCCGTTAATCTCACTGACTCCTCTCACACCTCTTGCTCATCAGCATGCAGTAACTGTGAGGGTGATGGAACCGGTGGGGGTGCAGATGATAAATGCCAGTGACTCTTGATGAGCATAAATGGTGATGATTATAGTGGCAGAGAGTGTTAATAATGACAATCACAGTAATTATTTTGTGGGTTATGAAGAGGGTCATGATAGTGAGGATGATGATGATGGTAGTGATGACAAGGGAGATGTTACCAACACACAGCAGCAGTTAGGTTGGTGACTGTGTAGGATTTACTTTTTTTGATCACCGTAATTGAAAGAACCATACTGGTGATTCTGCATACACAACCCGCATACATGTTACATTACTGGCAACCAATTTCCAAAACATAAAGATAAAGATTTTAGTTTTCCGGTTATTTTTCCTAAACTTTCAGAATCAAATGTTCAGGTGATACACCCACCTTAAATTTCAGTGTTTCGCCTGCTAACGCTTTTGCATGATTGTAGAAGGACCGTCTTAAATTTTTCTTCAGTTTTTAAACACTAACATAAGGAATTCTCAACATTTTTGCCTATTTCTCAAATGCTTACACACCAATCTTTATGAACAAACTCAGGCATGTGTGTGTCCTATGATGGACAGTCAAATCTAGCCCAGATCCAGTATGTGACAGGGATTTTGTGTATTAAAATACATGCTTGGTCACATTTATGGGATTACTGTACCTTAACAGATAAGGCTAGAAATATACCACCAATGAGATCTTAAAGAAGATGATATCCACAACATCACTGTACACATACCATATGATTACACATCTGATTTCAAGGTAGTGATCGTAAAAATCTGGATTTATATTGGCAAAAAAGCAAAATCAGACCGTGGTGGAGGTGTATGCTGTCTGATCGCCGTCTTTTTTAGTGTAAAACACTGGCTGCACATCTTCAGTGTATAGAGAGTAATCCTTAAATGAAGGTTATTACCAAATGGAAACTGTGAATATTAAAGCAGGAGACAAAAGAATTATGAAAGTAAAACACTTTAGTAAATGGAATTACTAAAAGCCTTTTAAAAATAATTTTGGTAAGCCAATAAAAATGTTTTACTATTAATTATTTAAAGACAGAATAATAAAATTGGTTTGTTGGTTGGTACATTAAGTCATGATTTTACACATATTTTGTCAATACATTTTAAAGCGTCATTTAAATGCACATTAATGTACCTTAATTAATGATTTCACAAGTGGTTTCAGAAGGTATGCATTAAGTGATTAACTGATTAGAATTCATCAATGGCAATCTGAATAATTTTCAGGTGTAACACTCCAGGATAAAAACAAAAACAAAAAAACAAAACAATGAACAGCCATGGAAGAACGTATCTGAGATGAAGTAGATGAAATTCGTACAGGAGCTGATGTAACAGAATTCAACCACTTCCTCACATCTGCTAATAATAGCTGTAAATGTTAGCAGTGCTGTAATGCTCTGGGTGGATCATCTTGACTTGTGGAGGAAGCAAATCCACTTCCTGTCACCAGGGAGACAAAAGAGACAAGCTTTTAATTAGACATGTTTACAGTTGATGTTTTTTTTTTATCACTATAATATGTCCCACAGCGCTTATCTGCATCTGTCTGCCTCTTTCTCTGTCGCTCTCTAACTTCAGCTGTCATCACAAACCGCTCAGCTTGGCAGGCTGGAGCAAATGGAAATAAATCCACTACCTTCCGGCTTGTATTATTCAGCCTAAGTTGGTGGAAAAAGTGTGAGAATATGCCTCAGGATCTTGCAAAGATGGCAGACAATATGGCTGTCTGTGCTGGTGCCCATGTTCCTTATGCTCCATCGCCAACATGGAACGTTTTAAGAACAAGTTCCAGTTTTGTCCTTGTTTCTTGAGCACTAACAGGCCTGCCAACCAACAACAGTGGTAATGACTCATGTAATGAACCATTTTAAAGACACCCCTATTAATAATATACTGCTTGGAGTAGGAAAGGATATTCCAAGGATAGATGCTATACAAATAAACTTGATATCTATGCTGCTGGTAATTGATCTCACAAATCAAGTAAGATCAGGTGTAGTTTAAGGATAATAGATTTATAATGTTTACACACATTGACACTGTCTTGGTTTCAAAGCCCTGTGTCAGCCTGGTCTTTTCCACATTCTCACCCTGTCAGTGTGGGTTTCCTCTGGGTGCTCCAGTTTCTCACACCATCAAAACCGTGTGTAAGGATGCTTTCACATGACAAGCGGTGAGCAGTGAGTTTAGCTGGGTTTTCCATTACTGTGTTTTGGGAGTAATGGAGGAGAAGATTATAACCTTTGTAGAGCAATTTCCCGAGTTCCACAACAAAACTTAAAAATTATACCATGATCTGGGCAGAATGGCGATGCAAAATGTCAGCAGTCAGACAGGGCTACCAGCTCTAATCCATGGCTGTGTCAGCTGTGTCTACCCCGGGCACTTCTTGATGATCTGTGTTTCTATGTCAGCACTGCATGCCATGTGAGAGCAATGCCATGCGCTGACCGAGTTGCAAGGTATTGGGAGTGTAGGTATTGAGGAGAGCAAGGCACAGATTGCTTTGCCCAACATAATTACCACTTAATATGTTAAAGCAGCCTTAAGTTAATGCTCCTGCCATTGCCCTTGACCAAGGCACTAGGCTAGAGTTTGTCCTGGATGCCACACTATGGCTGCTCATTACTCTTGGTAGTTCAGATGCAGGGGATGAATTTCCCCACGGGGACCAGTAAAGTGTAAATTTAAACCCACTTGTGTTTTTTGTCAGTTTTAATCTTGGTTTTTATAGCTAGTTTAGTATTTTCTCTTGTATAGAATTGACACCAACAGTTCACTTTATTCTAAGCCTGGTGGTGTTTACTAGCAAACCAAAATGTAAGGATTTTCTGCACTTTAGCCTACCAGGCTATCTTTAGCCCTGCATTATGACATTATTGCATTTGTTACTATTAAACCTATGGAGTGCTTTTGGCTATTACAAGGCCAAAAAGATGTTGTGCTTTTTGGCTCTCAGAGCTCCATGTATAGCAAATCTATAACCACCCTGAGTGGATGAACAAAAATGTCTGACCAACTGCCTCTGTTCCCTTTACTCCCTAATGTCAGAAATCGTGATCAGCCAGCAGTTAGATCTCCAGAATCTATTTTTGGTACAAAATTGAGCAATTAAAGCTTGTCACTGCAAGCATTTTGAAGTGGTTTCTGGATATATGAGAGATGTTGTAGAGTGACAAACATGTTTGTATTCCCTGCTGATTTAAAGCACTCAAACATTTTTCTGGTTGTGGATCTTCCTTCTGCTTAAGTGGGACAAATGTGGCGTGAAGGGAGTTTAATTTGTTTAGGCACAGTACGCAGTGCCACTGGAGTTATGTGATTATTAATGAGGAGAGTTGATTATCTTATGAACTATGACTCCCATGGCAGAATTCTGGCTGTTTGGGTCCTTAGTCTAGCAGTACTTTATCTCTGAGGCTCATTAAAGCTTAGAGGCTACAGAGAATTCAACAGCCACACAATCACAAAACTCTAAGACTCATGCGGTCTACCACAGTGCCCTGTGGATTTTAAATGACTGCAAATGCATAAATTCAACCTTGTTATGCAGCTGTGCCAGACTAAGTGTTGTAAAGTCAGCTGTTGTTGGACTGTCAGTCCCTTATCAAATCGAAATCCTCTTAACTAAATGCGTATGAAGTCTTGGATGGACTTTGGATATCTGTCCAACTCTGCTCTGCAACTTGCTGATGCTCAGTGTCGCATTAGCATGTTCTTCAATTTTGGCTTGTTAGGCAGCAGCATTGGAGTTGGCCTCACAGCTGCTGTAGTGACTGTGACTGTGCTTGTTTGATAATTTATCAGAGCCCATGCTGTGAAATGAATGCAGGGCAGACCAGAGGTGGCTCGGCTCTGCAGTCCCTCCGTGGTGAGTGAGTCAGCTAGACAAGCTTTTAAGAAGATGGTTTTTCATCCTTTCTTCACCTCTTTCTTACCTCCTACATGCATTTCAGTTGTCTCTTTGAGCCTGTTCTGGTTCAGCCCTTTGTTCTCTCTCTCTCCGCTTCTCTGGAGCTCATTTACTTCCCTTTATTATCACATTTCATCTATTTGCATTCATTTTTCTCTGTCCTGTTTTTCTCTGTCTGTTACACTCTGTTTGAATCCCCCCATCCCCATCTTCTTTCCTTTCCTTCTTTCCCTCTCATCCCTTCAGACCACTGATTCATGGTCATGTAGGACTTAAGTCTTTGATGCAGGCTGTGTTTGTCACAGAGCTAAAGCAGCTGGATGCTTTTGCCGAGTCACACTGGTTTACAGGAGGCACTGAAGGATTGAAATAATCTTCTAATGCCTGCATGCAGCAGCTCAACCATCATTGCATCATCACATCTACTCATCACGCGTTCTCCCCAAATGAACCTAATGGTGTTATTCCATGAACATCAATGCTCAGCCATAGAATTACACACACCTTTTCTCTCTTATCCCACTCTGTAATATAAAACAAAAGTCTCATCCCTAACAGAATCCAAGCAGAATATGACCAAGACTTCAACCAGATCAGGAGGAGGGTTGCAGAGCCAGGTTGGATAATGCATGCTGATTCATATCATTCACATCAAACCCTTATATAGGTTTTAACCCACGTCCATATGTCAGTGTGAATGCTGGCTCTGGTTAAGGGCAAGACAGCAAGACATATTCATAAAGACAAGCCAAAGAGAGAACAAAACAAATCTCTAGCAAAATACTTGAGGGTAAATGAATGAATGAATAAATGGATTAATCTTTATTTTTGTGTCCTAGCTTTTAACTCCTACCTTCTTCTAGCTTCTAAACCTAACCCTATAAATCCTACCCCTAAAACCCTAACCCTTAACCCTAACCCTCTCTAGCAAAATACTTGAGGGTAAATGAATGAATAAATGAATTAATCTTTATTTTTGTGCCTTAGCTTTTAACTTCTAACTTCTTCTAGCTTCTAACCGTAACTCTGTTAACCCTAACCCTTAACCCTAACCTTCTCTACTTGAGGGTAAATGAATGAATAATGAATTAATCTTTATTTTTGTGTCTTAGCTTTTATTACCCCCNCCCCCCCCCCCCATGAGATTACGAGACACAGTTTTTATATATAAACTTCTACAAACGGTTTTCACCGGTACAGTGCATATTTTCTCAAATTCCATGCTTTCTCCAACTAATCTGCAAATGAAAAAATATTTCTTTCACACATACTTTTTAAAATATTGTAGTCCTCCATCAAAAAAATAATTACATCCATCATGGTTCTTGTTCAATAAGTCAGTTCTTGGGGCATGATACAGAGAACAGTAAAGAACAAAATAGATTTCATTTTCAACTTCTTGTAAATCACTAAGGGAGCAGAGTCTGTTTTGCTCTTCAGTACCAACAAAACGACCCGTTTCCAAATGAGGTAACACTCCCATCCTCAACTCAGCACACAAAGATCTCTTCCTTTTAGATCAATTAAATTTAACATAAGTCTCTGTACTGTATTCACTTTTTAATAGATGCTGTAATTTTGGTATTTTTTTGTTTTTCACATTCATCTTAAATCATTGCAAATTACTGCAAAACACCAATCAATGTCAGACGTCAAACAGTGGAAGAAGGACCAATTGGGCATATATTATATTGCACTCTTTTTGTTATCTGCCATTTTTTGGTCGTACACATAGAATATATCGACTTCCCACCAGCACAGCACAGCAGAGTTGACCCTACAGCTTTAGCTTTTCACTTTCAGATTCTGTCAGGCTTTTTTCTAACTTGCTACACGGGAATGTTGCACAAAGCACTCTTCCCTATTAAATAATAGAGCAGCAGAAATGCTGGAGGGTAAGATAAGATGAGAAAATGGAGATGGAGGAAGGGGACAGTAGATGAGTGAGTGATAGAGAGAGGACATGAGAAGAGCGGATGAGTGTGGAGTAACAGAGGAATGGATGATCAGTGTACAGGAGTAGAGTTAGAGTAGTTAGAGTAAAGAAGTGAAAGAAGAGAAAGATGATTTTTCTCCAGTGTGTGTGTAGATTCTGCTATCAGACTGACTTCTTTGTCATTTGCAAACCAGAATGACATTTGGTTCCATTTACTCTGCTCCCATGTTGTGTGTTTGTGTTTATCAGTGTGTGTAGAAGTTAGGCTGGAATCTGATTCCTAGACTCAAGTTGCAGACAGTACTACTTGTGTGTGTGTGTTTGCGTGCGTTCACCCTGTTGGGGGATGAGAAGATGAGGTCAGTACCCTTAACGTTCTGTGGGACAAAGTCTCACTATGGCCACGAAGAAAGAGGAGCCCCCACACAGAGAGGAAATAGACACGAACACACACACAGCCTCTTTTCATTGGTGTCGGCAGTGGTGTCACTGGTCATCCTCTCATGACACATGATAACCTGGCGCCTCCAGGAGCGCCTGGCCCTCCAGCTGAATAGTTTAGGCAAACTTGGCCGTATCCCAGAGCTTCTCATTGTATCTCCTCACGTTTTCTACACTGGCGTATCTTGTAATCTGAGTGTTTTGTTCAGATACAGTGATGAGCAGATTCATTTGGGTCAACAATAATTGATGTTTTATTTATCTGCAGTCATTTTGCATGGACTCTTTTTTCATCCATCCATCCATCCATTTTCTAAACCGTTTGTCCTGTTGAGGGTCACGGGGGGGGGGGGGNGGGGGGGGGGGGGGCTGGAGCCTATCCCAGCGGTCACAGGGCGAGAGGCGGACTCTTTTTTCAGTTTGAGTAAATGTTTATACTGGAAAAATGTAAAGGCCCTGTTCAGCCATGAAACACCCACACAGATATTTTCAGTGTTTTCTGCTGCTCAGACCTCTCCTCAGGACTGTGTGGCCATGGTTGTTTGACATTTCCCTTATTCTCCATTTAGCTATCTTGCACCTGTTAGGGTGGAACAGTTTATACCCTTTTATGATCCTTCTGAGCCTGTAAAAATGATTATCCACCTCTTCATCTCAACAAAGCCTTTTGCCTATTTTAGCTTCAGTTTTATGGTCCTACGTTTACCAGAGGTGGGTACCAAGTCATTGTTTTACAGGTCAGAAATAAGTCTCATATCTTCATAATATGTCCCAAGTCAAGTTCAATGCCAAGACTGAAAAGCCGAGACTTGAGACTTATGTCTGGCAAAACAATGACTTGGTCCTGTATCTGACATTGACTTTATAGTTCTGAAATTCTTTCATCAGCCATTTTTCTCGCAGTAGAAGGCAGTTTCCATTAAGAAAGCAGAGATAAGCTGGTTGTGTATTAGCTGTCCAATACAAGGACATGACTGGCAAACTGATTGAGTTGAGTTGAGTTGGTTGCTGAAGTTAAGAGGAGATTGGAGACATGTTTTCTCTTAGAACAGTCTAATCACTGGTGTGGAACTTGACCCAGCTTCCCCTAAATGGATCAGCTGTGGATATGGCATTACAGAAGAGAACTCACGGAATAGTACTCAGATCAGAATAACAATGAAAGTGTCACAAGCCTCAACACATGAATTAAACAAAGAACAGACATTCAGCAAGCGAGGAAGGCAGCTTTAGGGTTAAAAATGATACCCAAGTATCCAGTCTTATGGACATAACAGTTATTTATTTTTATTGACGTGTCAAAGCAAGAAGTAAGAGTCAGAGAATGATGTGCCAAATGTCAAAGTGCATGTCGAAGTGCATGTCATGTTGCCTCAACTCACTGTAGCATGGAGTGCTGTTTCTCTGTGGAATTCAGACAGAACAGTATTACAAAGAGACAGATCTGGAGAAGGGATGAGAAAGCTCAAGTGGCCCATTTAGCTTCTGTTATTGGTAGGAGGCAAACTCAAACCAGACAAAAATAGCTTAAGAGCCCCTTCCTGTAAGCTTGCAATTGATAGACCTTTTACCTGAGAGAGAGGAGAGGAGTCACGCAAAAAAAGTCATAATAGAAATATGAAAATAGAAAATCAGATACATGACAGAAAGATAATAGCATGATAACTACAATGATGCTACAAAACACTGGGATGTGGTCTAAAAAAACTGATAAAAGGAATGGTAAGAGGTACAAATAAAGGAAGATTGACAATACAAAGGAGAGAAGAAGAGACTTAGGACAATAGGAAAAGAAAAAAAAGGTGAGATGATGAAAAAAGAAAGAGACAGATGGAGAGGAAGCTATTTGAAGCTCAGCATTGTTGAAACTGTCAGCCATGGTAACCAGGGAGTGATGCCTGCTTGTAGCTATGTGCGTCACACGCTATCTCTCTTTCACACACACATACACACTGTCTCTCGCTTGCTTTACACACGTGCACAAACACACTGAAGCACACATTCCTGCATGTGCACACAAACACACACAAGAACATGGTATATGTGAGGTGAAAAAGGTGCAGAACCCACAGAGCCCCCCGGTGATAATTACTGTGTAAATTATGTGTGGAGATTTCATGGGTGGGCCTTGTGGCATTTGGTTGTACATGAATGTGTCGTATATCTTTTTTTTTTTTTTAAATGTAAAATCTATTCTCCTTATATGCTTCTCCTTCCCTGTGATTAGGATAGTTTTAACAGGAAAGTCAATACATGATAATGGGTTTTACCTAGATTTACCTCATCCCTGTTCTTAATTAAAAGAGCAAATTTTCCTAATTTGTAAAATCAATGCATTGCAGTCGGTCAACACATATACTAATTATGAACATTTTAATTGAGCATAAATGTAATTATAAGTTTTTATGGTGTCCAGACTAATAGTTTGGCACCATTCCCAGCGAGGATGATTTAATGCGGAGCAGGGAGAGATGAACGCAGCCATGGGGAACCATGGAGAAGCAGAGCAGACGGGTCGATGAGGCATCGCTGAGCCGTGACACACAGACAGCAGCAGTGATGTCAGCAGAGGAGAAAGAGCAACGATGGAGGTTTTGTTTTTGGTCCATTGAAATTCGGGGGAAATTAAGCCATGAGGTTAGGAAGAACTGATTAGTTTTTGGTGAGTAGTGCCACTATGCAGCCATTAATAACAGGCTGATTAGCTGCAGAGACGTAGCTCTGGTCTTCTGGGTTGGAGGTTACTATTAGCTGTGGAAATGTCGGCTGGATATGAGATCATCTCAGTAATAAAAAAGAGAATGATTGTGTGGTTAAGCAGGCACATTAACAGTGGTATAATAAAATTGCTGAAAACAGTTTGCAAAAGCTGTCACATAAAAGTAACATGTGGGTCAAATGTTGTTGAGTCATTATTGGTGTATTATTTATGTATAAGCTTACTATAAGGACACAGCTCATTGATGGAGTCTGTCTTATGAATGTGGTTGCTATGGAAATGTCTCTCATCTTGTTGTTTTGCCTTTTTTCCCTCTCTGTCGTGTTAGTTTGTCTGTTTGAAGAATTTCCCAGCATGTCCATATGTTTTTGTCTGTACTCTATGCTTTAGAACGTACAGTTTAAGTGACATTTCTGCCATTGCCTTTCTTTGTTTGAACATTTTTCAAACTCAGTCATCATCTGGATTGATGTGTGTTTACGTGTGTGTGTCTCCGTGTGACTAAGTTGAACTTGGAATCGCACTCCATGTGTGAGTTATTTGGCCATATTGACGCAGGAGACAGAGGGAGAGGAAAATAGAAAAATGTAATTGTTGATATGTTTAAGTGCTTTGAAAGAAGGATTATGGTAGAGTTTAGGATGAAATATTTTTAAATGCAAGGTGGGGCTTATGAACAAAGGAAGCTACACATGAATAGAGTATTAATATAGAGATGGTTTTGATCCAGTGGTGTAATGGTGATAAGAAACACACATTACAAAGACATCTACAGTTGATAATAGGTTTGAACAATATTTCTACAACTTTAAAAACACAGAATTTATGTTCTCCATACAGCAGAATTTATTTTATTTTGACAAAATAGCCTACTGAGGGTATAAGGTGTACAGTATGCCGGTCTGAATTGAAATAATACTTTAACTGCTGTTACTGGGGGAACACTGATTATGCTCAAATGAAGCACCAAGCTCCAGGCTAAGCACTTATCTGACAATTGACCGTTACATTAACAGTTATCTTTTTTTCAGGCTGTAGTCATTACATTATGTAGATGTAGGGAGATTTATGAAAGCGATCATGCCTTTCATTAAAATCTGCCTCTGCCTTGCTGGGCTTTAATCGTTTCCAGCCAAAAGTAGCAGGTTGATCTATCAATCAATCTGTCAGACAAACAGCTTTTCTTTGCTTTTTTTCCCCCCATGATAATTCTCTCTCAGATAATCATTTCCTGCAGCCAACAATACACATTAAAAAAGTGCTGCGTTTCAAAACAAACAATGAACGACCACACAGAGCAACAAGTCAAGTGCTTTTGAGCTCATTTGTTGCTCGGCACTTACATGCGGCTTTATAGAGGTTTTAAATGGCCCAGTAAAGTCTGCAGCAATGAAAAAATATCTTTTCTACTCAGTTGCAGATGCTTCCATTTGCATCATGAACCTAACCTGAAACTCAGACTGTAATACTGCTTTTTTTTTTTTTTTTTTTTNTTTTTTTTTTTTTTTTTTGGAACATGCGATTCTTGATCTGTCTGTTGCTGCAGTTGTCGTTGTTGTACTTATTAGCTCATACTGTGTAATCAGACCCCACATACACTGACGCAGACATGGTTATTGTGACACTGACAGTGATATGGAGGAAGTGGTAAGAGGGAAAACAAACCAGAATGTGAATGCTTTTGCATGTTTTTGCCAAAGGAGGCAACTTTTACAACTGGTTTTGCTGCTGGGCTATTATTTGAGTTGGAGAAGGACTGCTTAAAACTTTTTATATTGCAGTGCAGAGATGCCTGGTAAAGGGCTGTTGGGTTTGCAGTGAGTATAAGTGAGACACAGCATAGTCAAAGACATGTACTGTAGAGTTGCAGCCATTTAAAATTAATGATGCATCCTGTCTTGTCCTTTCTTAGAAACAGAAACTTCTTATAGCAGCTTGTCACAACATGAAGACTTAACTCTGCCATAATCAACTCTACTCCATCACGCTGCGAAAAGCAAGTCAAATGGCAATTTGAATTGTCATAGCAAGAAAAGCACAGCCAACTAATGTTAATGATGTCCAATTATTTGTTTGAGTAAGCCATGCCAGCGAGGCAACATGCAGAGTAGCAGAGCCCTGGCGCTGGCATACCTAACTGGAATGCAGCCATTATTATAGCTATTTGACATACCTAACCTGTGTTTGATGAGTCAAAATGTCTGCTGTGAAAATGTGAGATTAGATCAAAGGTTTTGGTCGGCTGGGCTGAAGTTATTGTTGAAAAAAAGTTGATGAGGAGAAACAAGTATCAACAGGAGAATATTTTGAGGAAACAGCGTATTACTGGACCAGTGTTGCAGGCTTTTACCTGCATCCAGAGTGCTTTCTTTATGTTCAAATATATCAATGCTTGAGTCAAAAATGTTATCTGGAAATGTCATAAATGGTAACTGGTTTTGTTGCCAAGGAAGCCGATTTGAAGTTGTTGTTTTGGCCCATGCAATTATATGCCTTGGTTTCTTGGGGGTGTGGGATCAAAGCTCATCCATGAAATGTGACCTGGATATCAGCCAGCTGACCTGACTGAGGAAGAAAGACGAACAGCGTCAATTTCAGTGGGGCAGAGACAGGCAGAGAGAGAAAACATGCCTCCGGATGCACATGGAACATACATATGCTCTCATCATCATGGAGTTTTAGGATTAAATATTTTCTTCTTGGATTCACATTTTCTTTCTTTCATTTTTTTTTTTTTTTTTAATTTCCTCCACATTTTGCTGATTGTAAGGCCAATCTAGTCTTATTTACTAACCTTGGAAATGTTTTGGCAGTGCTGCAAGTATCCTTTCCAGATTTGCTTCAGGATTGTTGATGTTGTAAACTGGATGCAACCCATTTTTTTGTCTGATCAGCTGCTGATCTGCAGCACCAGCGATATGATTGGAGTGAACGTGGAGGGTGAAGTGCTGTTGTTGGTCTAATGTTCAGATTATCCCAGAGAATTCCTCAGACTGTTCTGTGACAGATCCAAAATGGGTCCACCATGTGAAGCTTGTTTGCTTTGCTGCTTTCGAAGACTGGCTCAGTAAAGCCAGTCAGACACTTGTATCACCGATGAATCAAATCAAGTAAGTTTATGAGAACAAATTGATCTTTGGTTCCAAGGGTAACCAAGACTATGACCACAACGCCATCCAGTCTGGAAGTTTTTATGAGCCCTTTCAGCTGTCGTCGTCACTCCTGGGTTTGGTATGTGTAGATAATGGAAAAGTAGGGACCCAGCTGTGTTACTGTTGGTCTTCATTGTGGAGTTGGATACTTGAGCGTGATTGATTTTCAGTGTATTTTAGATGTGTGTGTGTGTGTGTGTGTGTGTGTGTGACTCACTGCTGCAGTCTGTGTAGATTGCTGCAGGAAATTGCCACTAGTGCTTTTAGTGGCAAGAAAATCAGAACCATGGTGTGAAAATTACCTTTTTGATTTTTCTCTTTCTTTCCTTTGCATTTCTGTCTCTCTGCCTCCCTTTCATCTCTCTTCCTTTATCACACATGTTCTTTTATGTCACTTTGCTACTATACAGTACATCTCTCTGTATTCAACTTTTTATATGCCAATTGATAAATGTAGTATTTCTCATGAAAACAGCACTTCTGGTTTTAAGATCACTCTGTTTACACCTAATCTAATATCTACAGTAAATGGGTTTTTGCTTCTCAGGTTGTCTAAATGAAATGTGATATTAGAGGGTTCAACGAAGGAACGTTTCCTCGCCGGGGAAACAGACAGGCCCAAAACTAATTTTTATGCTGTGCTGTAAAGACTCATATAACCTAGTTTACTTGTTATAATTAATTTAAACTTAGGTTAGCTCATTGTGGTTTATGGATTTCTATGGTAGTGTGATTTGAAATTTTGTAAGTTTCAGAAGAATTTAGAAACATGAAAATCTGAAGAAATACCATGTGATTTCTGATGTACTGGTATATAAAGAGTGCCAGTCTAGGTTGTGATTTAACATTTACAGGTGGAGATGGAGTAGATAAAAAGGTGCTACATTTACAAAGTAGATGAGGAAGAGAAGTTGTTATCTGATTTCCTGGTCATAAGATCAAAGTTTTAACCCTAACCCAAGGATGTGGGTTTTGTTTTAACTTTGGTAGGGACTTTTTAGTTGTCTGATTTTTGAGTTGCATAATGTCAAGTTAGCTTTCATAATGGCTCACAGTAGCTAACAGTGTTACCTGTATGTCACCCACCAACTCCAGACACCATTTTCCCATTTATCCACTCAGAGTGAGGTAATATTATATAGATTTATAAGCAAACATTTATATGGATCCATACTACCCAATGGGATTATATAAATAGGAATTTTTTTATTTTTTTTATTTTTTATTGTTTTAGGTGGGATGGTCCTGTCAAATAAAAAAAAAGATATTATTTCCAACAAATGAAAATATTTTAATTGTACATATATTACTATGCAAAGTGAACAAAAGCAAAACAAACTTGACATTGGTGGGGACATGTCCCTACCATCCATACCTAAATCTATGCATATGCCTTAAACACAACGTAACCACCTTGTTTTTGGTTTAAATCCTCACTACACAGTACTTGAATTTACTAAAATAATGCTTTTACAAAAAAAAAAAAAAANAAAAAAAAAAAAAAATGCACGATACTGTGCACGATACACAGTAAAATGTAACAGCATACTGTATGTTTGATTGTGCAGCAGTGATGTGTTATCCTGCTTCCTGTGTAGCATATATTTGCCCATAAATAATTAAGTTTGGTGAATGAGGAAGTGAAGCGGATACTTTGTGTGAATGAACTGTGTACTTGTTTTGACAGAGGAGGACCACATGAAGACACACAAATACACTACATATACAGTATTCTACTTTGTTTTTGTGATTTTGACTGCACTACATTTGTAATTGAGGCAGGAGATTTCCTTATCTAGCCCTCATGTGTACTGATCTTGTATTTGCTATTTTTGCTAAGAATGTGATTCCTTGAGCATTGTTGTCTGCTCTGACTTGTAAAATGAAGTGAGAATGGACTGAGGAAGTACAAAACAAAACAAAAGTGTGTTTTCAGAACCAATTTGTCTCTCTGTGTAGACTATTACTGTAAAATGATCCCTTTTCTAATGTTCAATATACTGCAATCTCTTTCTTTCAGGGTTTTTACTGGTATGTAATTTGGTGGTGTTACATTCTGTACTTCTTGAGATTCACACATTTTTTTCCAAGTGCCTCTGGTTATCACAGCACAAACGCTGCTGACGTCAAATAGGTTCTGTATTGGCAGTGAGAGGAGTGCTACTCAGTGACCAGTGGATTATGTTAATTACAGGAGAACCAACTGCAGTGCCCTCTTTTTCAGAGAGGAGAATTAGATTTAGAGGAGGGGGAGAGAACCCAACAGATTCAGCTTAAATTCTCCTCCTATCTAAAAATTGAAGCTGGCAGCTGTTGGATGAAGGGTCTTCTCTTCTCTTCTCTTCTCTTCTCTTCTCTTCTCTTCTCTTCTCTTCTCCTCTCCAAATCAAAAGCACATCTGTCAGATTAAATAGGATCTGTTAAAAGATACGAGCGATGTGTCAAGTGTAGACGCTGCATGAAGCGACTAGAATGATGCTCATGGCAAAGCAGTTAAATAATTACATCAATAATGAAATCGAAATGGACAAACATGCACGAGAACATGCCGTGTGATGTGTTCTAAGGAGCAAAAATCACTGTCACAAGGCTGTGGAAGTGACAGGAAGACAAATGTCCTCACCCAAATGGGTCCCTAACTGATAACACTGTTCAGTGGAGTGTCACTCATCATGGAGGACACTCTGTTTAAGTGGAAAGGAATGAATAAATCTTTAAAATGGGATGTTCTGCCAGTTTTGAGCAGAAACAGGAAGCAGCGGTTGCTATGGCTACCATGTTGCTTGCTAAATTGCTGAGTTGATTGTTGGTTTGATGTCCCAAACCAGTGAGGACGCGATAAAATATATGTTTACGTGTATATTTTTATCAAGTAAAGTTAAGTAATACCAGCGGCAGAGTCATATTTCTGTATGTTTTTTATTTTAAATTCACTCATTCCATATTTTTGGAAAGGCCCAACTACAGCAAATGTTTATGTACAATAATACAGTAGAACAAAGGATTTCCTCCTTCGTCCTACATGTGCTTTATTTTAGAGGCATTTGTACAGGATTTTGTGGCTGTTTTGACAAAGATCAAATTTGGGTCTCCCTAAGCTTTTGAAAGCTCCTTGTCTTTGGACTCTGTTGTTCGACACAAACCAGTGATAGTCATCATTACTCCAAGCTTTCATATCAGCTGGTGGTGGGAATTCAACAGGAAATACTGATCAGAGTAAGTGGATTTCCTGCAAACTTCAGTATCTAATCTTCTACTCTTTGATGTGCACTGCTCAGTCAAAAAAAAAAAAAAACATCATATTGTCTTTTATGTCTTCTTTTGTAGAATGAAGACATAAAAGTGATTTTATTAATCCAATGGTTATACATCCAGTTGCCTATGAACTTATGAAATATCCTATGACCTTAATGACTGAGAATCTTCATACGCTTATGCAAAATGATAGAACTCTTTCGTCCAAGACCAAGAAACAGGCATGGTAACTCTATGCCCTACGCAAAGGAGTGTGTCTTTACCTGCAGCGTCATTTTGTCTGCATGGATCCTTGCACCCTCTTTGTTGCATGAAGTATAAAACAAGCTTTAGGTTCTTTTTTGCACTGTTTCGTTGTGTTATCGTAGTCATATGTCAGAAGCAGACCAGGCCGGAACAGGACACGTAGGATTTAATCAGTCAGTTGTCATTTCTTTCCCCTGCATGGACAGAGTTGAGAGCCAATAGAGCTCTGTTAGAGCCAAGTGTGTGATCATAGAACTAGAGTTACGATGCATAATTATTATTCCTGGCTTTTTTTTTTTTTTTTTTTNTTTTTTTTTTTTTTTTTTTTCACACACAGCTGGTTATCTTAGGATATGATAAGAGCAGAACATAACAAAATCAGCTGTATTCTGTAAGTTGTGCATATTGAGACACACTCGGCTGTTAGGACTGATGTTGCCTTAGACCTTCATTATGGCCACCGGAGATTCTGTTATGTCATCTGAAATCCTTCTGCCTGGGGTTACCAATAACCTTGAAGCCATCAGTCTGTGCCTCTCTCACCATGTCACCACTGCAACAGCGTGATACCGTCCTCAAGAGCTATATTTGATGTCTTTTCTTGTTAGCCATTCTTCACCATTTATGTAATATCTTCTACATTATTTTTGTTCCTTTTGTCTGGCTCTATTTTAAACTCACTTTGTCATCATACTCATTTTCCTATTTTAGAATTCTCATTTGAGTAGTTTTTGGGGATCAAATACAATGTTGATGCTTGTCAGGCTGTGTCAAATACACAAGCAGCTAAGATTCTATTTACAGCCTTTTTTTTCCATACACTTTGATAATGTTTGCCTTTTATGTGTCATGCCTCATCTGCAGTGGAATATTGCTTCAAATCGCAAGCATGACCTGGAGTTGACTGCCAGCATCAATTTGACAGGCTGCTCTTAAATCATCAAATGGATGCCTGATTGGTATTTAATTATGGGTCTCTGCTTCTACGTGAAACCATTTTAAAGCCACGTCTAAAAATAGTTTTCCTTCACATGTACAAGTGTTTTTTGTATTCAAATTATAGACTTACAATATTGCTTAGACCCTCATTTACAATAAAATAAATTAAAAAAAAAACAAAAAAACAAAACTTAAATCAAAACCACAGTTAAAGTTGAAGCAAATAGATGAAATTGGAGCATTTTGCGTAAACCTTTAGGTTATTCAAATTAAAATGCATAAAATGGGTTTCTGTGGTGTAATTAAAGGTTTGCGCTGATGTATTAAGCTTCCTTGCATCTGATTAACTTGGTATTTAGAGCACACCTGCCTATCATCCTAATTCAAATGACAGGTATGCAGTGCTGGGATCACAGAAAGATTACCTCATTATATGTCTGCTCAGAACCATTATCACACTCATTTTGATCCAACAGAAATAACATTTGAGGAAATATTCTCTGCTTGCCACGTCCTGTAAATGTGTGTTTCATGGCTTGTGTAATGCAACTCATGGAAATATAACAGTTACATACTGCCATCTTGTGGATGCTGGCAGGATGCAGACATGATGGAGTTTTTTGTGGGATGAAATGGTGCCCTCTACTGCTCATAAAGCAGCACTGCCTCCTTTTGCCTTATTTTACAGCTAAGAAGTCTTGGGCTCTGTCCTGGGGTGTGAGAACAATAGAGTGTGTTACATCACCATTTCTAAGGTTAATGCCTCTAACACATGAGAATACAATCTGTACAGACTACAGACGCCCTGCTTAAGCCTGAATGCTTTTGCTGGGTGGTTGTGGTTTAGCTGCATCAACAGCTTTTACAAAAACAAATACTTGCTGAGATACTTCAGAGGCTTCACCAAGGTTAATTATTGTAATTTCAGTCATATGTTTAGTTTTTTTTTTTGGTTTAAAATATTGCTTTATATTTATCAACTTTTTCCCTATAGGATAATAGAAGATTTTACATGCTTTACTGTAAATGTACAATAAGCATGCTTTACCAAGTTATTCATTGTCACATTCATTGTTAACAGATGATGCTGATGCTGTGATGCTGTGTCCAGTGTCACTAGATTATGATAAGAATAACAGAATTGTTATGAACAGAGGGGACGTTGTGTCCAAATGAGGAAATGTGTGTTGTAATTTGAATTATAAACCTACAATGACCTTAAATAAAAATCTATGAAGTCATAATAATTAAGAAGACTTGGTAGGCTGTCTGATATGGAAAGACAGAGATTCCCTGTTCATTTCACTGGAATATTCCAATCATCTCATAAATAGTTTGTCATAAGGCATTGATCATTTATAAGTGCTGTATATATGAACTCTGCAGAAATTAGCTGCTGGTGCACGACAACCGATTATTATTATCGCATCAGGAAGGCCTCTTTCTTTTTCACCTTATTCCATAGTTAACCCAGAGGAGGTCTTTTAGCCTCTGCCATTGTCACACAGGATGCAGCGCTGTGGCTAGCATGTCTTCAGCTTTTCCCTGCATTTACTCTGCATTCACATTATGTCATCTTTGTGTATATTATGTATATTGTGGAGGAAGTAATGGGGTGAGCTATGTTGTGGAAATGTAATGATTCAGCCTAAGCCTCCGTGTTCCTACTCTTCTCCTTATCTCACCCTCTAAATGAATTTTTTTACAGGCTGACACACCACAGAAGACATGCTACACAATACATATTGTAATTACCTTTCCAGCTTTCCCCTGTGTGTGTGTGAATGTTTTAGCATATTTATTATATGTGCTGTCATTTTCATAAATCTGTCATATCTGTCTTGAAATGAAGGCTTTAGTATCAGCTATACTGGACATACAGTGTCAGGAGGCACTGTGGCCTCCTGCAAGCATGCCAGATGCCACCTCTTTCTGTCACGCACGTGCATGCACACACCACACACACAGACACACACACTCAGAGTTAAGGTAGACCTGAAAGGGAATCAAATCACACCATTTTGCTCCACCATGTCTATATGTGGGTCTCTAATCCAGTATAAAAATTCAGTATAGAAATTATTTTCTGACAATATATTGGAGTTTCACAGTTGTAAATGTGGTCTTTTTATCTTTTGAGTCTCCGTGTGTGTAGTTGGTGTGTTTCTGTACAGAGTTAAGAGCTTGTTTGACAGTCTGTGACAGATGAGGAATGAGTCCACTCCAGTAACTCCAGTCCAGAGCTTGAATGTTCCTCCTTACTCTGCTGGGCCACTCTGGAAGACACACACACACACACGCACACACATATCACGGGGAGGAAGTATAGTCTATGACCAAGAGAAGAACAGTCAAAGAGAAGGAGGGAGACTCAGAGACTCAGAGAGAGAGTGGAGAGTGTGAAAGAGGGCAGAAAGAGTTCTGTGCTCTGTGTGTGTATGTGTGTGTGTGTGTGAGACGTATAGGTTGCTGCTTAGGTTGTTGCGTGTGATGTCTGCTCAAGTGTTTGGACAAGGTGCTTGGATACCTATTTGCTGTTTTTAAAGGAGGGAATATTTAACGTTTAAAAAAGGCTTTGTAGGTAACAATCATTTAATTGTACAAATGTGTAGTAGTAGTGAGTGTGTGTATGACAACTATTGGTATTTCTACGAAGTAAGTGTGTGTATGTATGCGTGTATTTGTATTTATTTTATGACAACTAGTTAGAACAACCTGGTTTGAAGTGGTTGTGTGAAAACGTGCGCATGACAGTATCTCAGTTTATGACCGGCGTGTGTGTTTTCACAAGTGCTACTGTGCATGTATGCTGTGTGACTAATGGTGATAGTTTATCTGATGCATGTGTGTTGGTATGCGTATATATACTGTAATCATATGATCTTGCTTGGTGTACGTGATACGCTTTCCACACTAACACACCAGATGAATTCTAGTTGACGTGTGTTTGTGTTTACGGTTGTGTATGTGATGGTACATGCTGGGTAGTGTGTACGTGAGTGTGTGTGTGTGTGTGTGTGTGCGTGCATGTGTGTTGTGTGTTGTTGTGATGTATCGGCGTTCACCCTGTGCCAGAGGAAGGGTTCATTTTGACTTCAGCGAGGAAGTTGTCCAGAAACTCCACGCCATCAACCATGGCCACGCAGCTCCCAGGTTAGGACATGGTCAACCACCACGCGCACACACACACACACACACACACACACATACGCACACGTACACATACACACATCTGGTGTCTGGTTATCTGGTGTCATTTAAATTCATTTCATTGTCATCCCCTTACTTCCCTGAAATGTTTCTTCCATCTTTAATTATCATCACCTGATTACAAATCTTTATTAAAACTTCTTAGAGTAAAACTTGTAGTATTACTCAGAGTCTCTTAACTCTTCCTCTTCTCAGTGTGTGTGCATACAATAAATGCACAGTGTTACTTCCCATTTCCCATACATTAAGTAATCCTCTCGTGTGTTTCTCATCATCAAAGTACAAACACGAGCTGGAATCTGCTTGCACCTGCACGTCACGTTTATGAGAAAAGCAACTTATATTGTGTTTTAGAATATTTTACCTGCTAACACTGAATAGTCTGTGTGCTGTGATGGTGTGTCTACGAACGTCAAGTCAAGTTGTTGCTTTTTAAAATAATTTAGCAAGTAAAAACATTTCATATCTTTGTAAATTAAATGATTTAAGGTGTATTAAAGTATCAATCTTTAATTTTTGGCCATGTAAATTGAAGTTATGTGATTGAGGAGATGAACAATGAAAAATCAGTGTTTGTTGTATTGGTCATCTGATCATAACTGGAAATAAGGGTTGTTGTGTTTACAAAGATTATGCTGATGTAAATAAATTGGTTATGTTTAGTTTTGGATTACAGATTGTACGTTTAGCCATTGTTCAGATAAAACAAGCAACGCTAAGATGTCTTCAAGGGCTCTTAGAAGTTGAGATGAGCATCTTGATAAAAAATAAATCTGATAAATCTTGATAATGGAGCACACGGAAGCTTCTAAGCCTTTACCAATGCTGCTGAATTTGACTTTGTTGCTGAGCAGTGTTCTGTATCTGACCATATTAGGTTTGCCTTTAATAACTTCAGTGTCTAAGCTTTTCCACAGTAGCCAGTAGCCTGCTGGAGCCACTTTCACCAAATGTTAGGGTGAGGGTCAGGAACGTGATGTAACAGCACAGAGCACTTTTAAGGGATCATTTTGGTGTTATCAATATTAAAGACAATATGGGAGGGCAGCTGTGAGGACCTGTGGAAGACTGAGAGTTGGGAGAAATCGTAAAGGATGATCTGCCACTGATGTGTCCCAGATTTAAACCCAAAATATAAAGCGAGCCTGATATGAGCAATCAGCACACAATAGTGTTTTTTAAAATTTCACATGGTAAACTATGGAGCTCCTAAAGGGACATAAAAAAAAATTGCAAGAAAAAAAAAAAAAATTGCTAGTATCTTGTGCACACGAGAAACCTTTTCCGGTATTGACAAAACTGCATCCCCTCCTTTCTCATCTCTGAGCAGGCTATGCACCAAACTCACCCTGTCACATCAAAATAGTCCCAAATGTGAGTTTTTAATATTATTTCATCCCTTCATCTTCGCAAAGGCATTTACAGTGGGGATATATTTTTTTGGCAGGTGTCTCTCCTCCAAGAGTTGCATCTTCACTATAAATAACCATATTATTGCATAGAGTAGGAATAACAGATGTTGAATGTTGTCAGCGTTGCGAAACTTCATGGCTGAAGAAATGCATCCAGTGAGACAAACCCACAGATCCCAAACTGTCCTAAAAGCTTCATTTTTGATTATTCCCTTTCTTCCTTAACATGCTGACATCAACGTCAAACACACCTGGTTGGACACTCCCTCAAAGCCTGAGGCTAGTGAGTGGGTGTTTGGCCAGCATTGTTTCACAGTGGGTGGGTGTTGAGCTCAGCTGGCCAGTCAGAACAGAGTGTTCTGTTCAGAAAGGCCCTTAGAGAGAGTATGTAAAACGTCCTGTTTTCACTCAGTGTGCACTGTGGTGCTGCAGCAAGGGAGAGTCAAAATGGGTCATTCTGTTTTACTCTGTTTTGCTCTATATACTATATTCATTTATCAGTCAATAGAGGACAGCTACAGTCTTTTTAGTCAACAGCAAGAATTTGAATGAAATTAAGGTGTAATAAATTCACACTTATAGAGCATTTGTGTAGAATCAAAATAAGTGTTGATAAAATAAGAAATTATTAACAATAACGCATGTTGATTGTGATCTTGTCTGTTTTGAACTTTAATTATAAAAGGAATAAACCTGTGTGGAAAAACTTGTCTGGATCTTGCCCCGGGAGGACTGTGGCTATTGTAGCTCAGCTGGCGAAAACCTTGCAAAACTCCAAGCCTGCAGCATGAAGGGTTACAAAGTTTAGGGGATATTATTCAATGAAATAGAATGAATAGAACAAGAACAAATTGAAAACAATAAAATAGAAATTAGAGAGCCTATTAAAGTTGAAAAATTGTCTTCAGAGTGACCTGACACTTTACTTATGTTACTAATGTGTTATCCAACATCACAGTAGTGTTTGTTTTTAATTCTAAACCAAAATGGGCCTGGTGGCAAAATCAAGAGTTAGATCATTTCTTTGTAATTACTGGGGGGCTCTGATCTCGGGAGACTTTGGTCATCCACATCTCCTTGGGTGGCTTTCACCTCTGTGACTGAGGTTTCCTGTGGAAAGTACTGGACCATACTGAAGAAAGCAGAAATGCACAGATGGTGCACTGTACCATGTTTGACTCATTAGAGCTACCTGCATATGAGACACGTGACCAGGGATAATTATTCCATGTGCTGCCTCATGCTTGTGTGTTGCCTTAATGCATTTGTGGATTCTGGTGCTTCACGTTGCAAATAACCTACAAAGTATTTACACACATACATCTGCCCTGTGCTGTTTATGGCATATGAGTGTGTATGAACTACTGTATGTATGTGTCCTAGAGAGCTTTTCTCACATGAATAGCCAGCATAGATAATCTCCCAGAGAGATGGTTTAAACAAATATTTGGACAGTGAGCAGGATTCCTTATGGCATGATAACAAAGATCACAGCTCCTCTGATCTTCACACAGGGTCTTTCGTGGTCTTTTTGTCTGGTCTTTGCTTTTGCAAGTTCACATAAACTGTCCTCAAGTCATCAAGGACCAGCATCGTTTGTAAGAGGGAATATTATCTGAGGACACATGTAGTAATCTGTATAGTAATCTTCTGTTTTTGAAGGATGAAAGCCAGAATGATTTGGTCAGTGACTCAAAAACTGGAAACACACATTTGGTACATAAATAATTAAAAAGTGATATGAGACAGAACAAAGCCATGTGTCTATATGCGTATGATAACGGTATACAGTATGTAGCCTATAACGGTGATTGTAATGTAAGAACAAAAAAACAGTGTGTCTTCAATAGAGGCTTTGATGAACAAATGTAACATGACTTGCTGGCAAAATGACCTGTAACTGCCTGAAAATGTTGTCCATGTCTTCAAGAACTTTAAACCTTAAAATATGTATAATACTTAAATTAAATGGACTTTGCTGTCATCTTTTCAGCCTTTCTTCCGTTTTGAAGGAGTAAGAGATTGGTACTGTAATACCAGGCAGCTTTTGAATCCAAAGCTGTCTTTAGAATTTGGTGACCTATTTCTCTTTTCAGGACATGACTTTGAATAACACAGCATTTGTGCTCTCTTGGCCACGGGTGGGGTGCACGCCGTGTCATAGAGGTTGTGGTTTGGCTGTTTTTGCATCACGCTGCACATATACTGTAACATGTTGTTATAGAGATGGCCAAACTGAAAAATATGGGCTCATGTTTACGACGTTAGACTGGTTATAAGGGTGGAGCATTTAAGACTGACCATACTTGAAATTTGCCGCCGCTGCTGTGAAGTAGGGTTGTTGTCATTGATGATGATGAGAATGATGATGATGACGATGATGGTGATAATAAATAGAAGGACAACAACTGTCTACAGCTAATTTGCAACAGTAATTTGCATTCATTGGTAGCATTTTGTTTCAGAGCAGGACGTAATGTGACAATCTTGTAGCATGGCCAAACTTTGTAGGGAGCAGGTCAGGGTGAAGGTCTGGGTGTACAAACGTCTTTGAGGCAAGAGACTGGGCTTCACTTTCTGGCTCTTTCTGGAAATCAATATCAACTTTTTTTTTTTCTTTTTAATTAAAGGGACCATATGATGCTTTTTTCTTATTTATACACATTTTTATTGTGTAATATAATAGAGAGTACATGAGAAGTGTTAGAGGAAGGGCGAGTAGAAGTGTATCAGTGTGTTTTTGTAGATTAAAGAATTGCAAAGGTTTCAAATTAGACCCAAAGTGAAATTTTAAGAACATGGAAATCTGTTTAATATGTCACCTTTAATGTAACCATGACCATATGAACCAACCTTAATCATCTGAGCTGTTTCAGTTGCCTAAAAAAAAAAAAACACTTGAAAAAAAACATTGAGTTAGCATGTACATTTTCATTTAGAAGGTATGGCAGTTTGTTGTTAATGTGGTGTAATATGGGCACCGTAAGAAGTTAGAAGTCATATGAACTCATTCTTAGGAGGAAGAGTTGCAGCAATGTCAATTTCCCCATGCTGCTTTACGTCACTGATTAGAAAGTTGAACTGATTAATAGTGTTCATCGTTGGATACACACAGTTCAGAATGAGCAGAAGGGAAAAGACAGAGACAAAGACTGAGACTCTGTACAAGGATGTAATGGAAAAGGGATGCCAGCCCATAGAATGCTCTCTCTCTCTCTCTCTCTCTCTCTCTCTCTNAGGATGTAATGGAAAAGGGATGCCAGCCCATAGAATGCTCTCTCTCTCTCTCTCTCTCTCTTTGCTTTTTTCACTCATATTCCCTCATTTACAAATACACATTAGCATCTTTCTTTCATCTTTAAGTGTCCATTCTTTCTTGTAGCTCTCATCTCAAACATTTACATATTCGCATGCACACAACACACCTTTAGCCTCTGTGCCACCATCACCATCATCACCATCATCACCACATTCAATGCTCTGTTTTTTCTGTGACGTGATTTGTATGTTTACAGTGTAAATGGTAGCATCTGCTAGATGACTTTGCAGCTAAACATGTGTGTATAATGACCTGGCGTAAGTCCTGATTATGTGAGAGGACTAATTTCTATTAATAAGTGCTGTGCAGTTGCTACATAGATTTCTGATTACAAAATGCTGGAGAACGACTGATTCTTGGCATGATTTTCACTTCATCCAATGCTTGTTTTTATAAATCAAATGTTGGAACCAAACAAGGCTTATGCGCATAATTCTGGTGGTTTTTGGCCTCATATGTTTATTTTTGTGTGTGTTTTCAGGGTAAGAGGATTCTGTCGATTCTTCATCCAAGAGTGTCTCAATTATACAGTCACAGGGGATACGAGTTAGCAATAAAAAGTTCCAGTTTGGGAAACAAAATAAAACAAAATATCTTATAGGCTGGAACCAGCACGAGTGTGTTTTCTGCAGAGTTATATTGAAGGATGAAAAAAGGTGTATGTGTGACCAGTGCATAACATACAGCTCTAGAGTGACATTCAGATTAAAGCAATAAATGGATTTTTTTTTGTAAACACATTAATTTGATTGAAATTAGCCTAAATCAGATAATTCTTACTCCGAATAACAGACCTAGATTATGTGATTGTACATTGATTTATTTGGGCACGTAAATGTCATAATCAGATAATATCATCATAAAATCATGAATTTCCTCATCTGGTAGATCCCCTGCATGCTCCGATTATGCAATGTGTCATATACTGTATATTGGGCGAAACACAGAATTCGATTAATTCCGTCCATGCATACGTCTTACTCGCACATTATTAACTTAATTGCAGTGCAGACAAATAGTATAGCATTCATGTAAATGTACTGACTTACTCAAAACTGAAGCAGCTACTTGGATGAATGGGAAACGTCTTCCAGACTAAAGTCTAGTTGTCTTGATCTACTACTGCTTGACATTTGAGTGAGAACCGTCATGGTCTGACTAGTTTCATGTTTTGACTTGGTAATGACGTATTTACACAGTATTCATGTAGGAAAATTCAGTGGGATCTTTGTAGCAGTAAATTAATCTGCTATTTTTGCTAGGCCTGATGGGATCACTCAATCAGTTCATCCTTCCATCTGGGGCATTTCAGACTTCTGGCACATTTCACTGTGCCAGACTGAAATCTCTTTTTTTTTTAGGATGCGGATCCTCCAGACATCTCTGCTTTTCTTTTTTTAGTCTCAGACATTAGCTTTGGAAAACTTTCCCTCCAGATTACTTCGATAAGCACGTCGACTAGTGATGGTCTATTAATGACCAGTTTGTTTTTCTGTCTATGAGATTAAGATTATTAGAATTCCTCATTTAATTACACAGGAACACATAGAAACTTGTGTGTGTGTTGAAGAAAAATCACTCCCCAGACAAACAGGAGGTGTTACCATGGCACCCGCTGTTTGTACAACAGGACAGACGAATGGCCGCCGGTTTCCCCTTACCATAACATACAGGAAGAGATTAATTCAGATATAAGAATGCTCTCTCTCCCTCTCTCTCTCTCTCTCTCTCTCTCTCTCTCTCTCTCTCTCTCTTTCTGAAAACAATACAGTAGTTAAAGTGAGGAGATTGAGATTGGCTTTGGAAAGTATTTTCAAAGTACAGTACAGTAAATTTACATTGCACTTGAGTTACCTGTATGCTATATTTTTTATATTTTCATTCCATTTAATACTCAGTAGTCCTTTATTAGTCTTAATAATTTTACTGTCCAATCATATAAATATCACCATTAACATAAATAGCTGTATACTGTGTTAATAGTCACGATAATTTGTTCAATTAATTTCTTATCCATATTCACATTTATTCTTGTTAAATGGTGTTAAATGGCGATTTTGCCATCAAACATTTTATCATCTAATAATTTTAGATTAAATCTGTGCAAGCGTTTTTGAAGAGGTTATAGGATGGGATTAAAAATGTAGTAAAATGTCTGTGCATTATAGAAGATAGATAGATAGATAGATAGATAGATAGATAGATAGATAGATAGATAGATATTACTGCTATAATACTTTAACCTGTTTAGAGTACATTATTTATTTACATCTGAATGACGTATCTCTATTGGTTACATCTCAAAATCCGTGCATACACTGTATGGAGATTTAGTCCAACTTGAACTTGTGTGAACTTGATCCTCACCAGACAGGAAAGTGACTTGTCCCAGTTCAGT
The DNA here is from genome assembly GCA_014773175.1 of Lucifuga dentata. Lineage (NCBI taxonomy): Eukaryota > Metazoa > Chordata > Actinopteri > Ophidiiformes > Bythitidae > Lucifuga > Lucifuga dentata. The sequence goes on from VXCM01000811.1 coordinate 58,670, forward strand.
CTAAAATGAAAGTTTAGCTGGCTGTCAATGACTCCTTTCTACCTGGAATCAGAACAGTCTCAGAGCTGGAAGTGGAGTCATTTCCCACAACTGTAATATTTTGCTAGAACCTTCCCACCCCACCTTCCACCTCCATTCAACTTAGTCTGTTTTTTGTCACACTTGACTGTTTTACCACACAAAGGACTGCTGAGATTTTGCTAGACATGGCCAGCAGAACAGCATATGTCTTTGAATAAAGTTAACTCTTTTCTTGATTTTTACATTTTTTTTTTAAATTTAAAATCCTTTATTCTATTAGTCTTCCTGACTCTGGATATGGATTTATATTGACAAACTGAAGTACAGGACAAATCTGTAACCAGAATCAATCTGTTTCCATCTTCATTAAGTTCAGCTTTTCAACTAGCCCATCACTCAGTCTGACTGCTGCTCAGCATCAGTTAGTCAGATTAGTGAGTTTCCTCAGGATCCTGGGAACGGAACGTCGTGTCATCCCAGCAAATTTCTCTGAGGTCAGAGGGAGCACTTCCTTGTTGCTTTAGTGAAACATAACACATAAAATGTCACTGACTCACCCTTTACCATCAAGAACAAAAACATACCCAAAAACTTGTAACAATACTGGAATCAGTATGTCACATCTCGTGTACACACAACACACATAATCGTGTCATTAAACTTGATGATGACCATTGATCCTTTTTCCTCCTGTTCACACATGGTCATATCCCCTGAAATCATGCATGTCTGATTAATTATTTCTCCTCTGTTGCTCTCCCAACAATTTGGGTAAATAGTCTCGTTCTCATCCTATCTCTCAGAAGAAGAAATGCTTCTGGATGACGGCGAGGACTGGAATTTTATATCTATACATTGCTGTTTACATCTACATCTATAAGGCTATTTCTACAACTATTTAAGGACTGATATTCTTTTTCTGTCGATGGATTTCAAAGAGAAAACATGTAATACAAATGTGTTAATCTACTGAAGCACCCGTGGAAATCAATCTTTGTTCACAAGCTCTGTCATTGTTTTGTTTTTAAAGTCTGAATTGGATATCCCTTAAAACTGAAAGTTTTTGGCAGTTTTAGAAGAACGCACTTAAATGAGGGCTAGATAAAACTCGTATTTGCTGTTTTGTAACATATCCAGCTATTATTGTCTAGTCTGACAGAAATGCATTGGCAGAGCATACAGAGCTCAAACTTAGACACAAACATCGACATCGTTCACACACACACACACACACACACACACACACACACACACACACACTCACAAGGGAGTCATAAGCCTGTCTAGACTAAATTGTTGTTTTAACATTAAAATCATGCTTGACTTATTAGGATTTAGTTTGTATGACATATTTTATGTTGCAGTATTACAACAATTTAGAGTCAGTTACTGGCTTTTTTTTTTTTTTTTTTTTTTTTTTTTTTACAGAATATTAGTTAACAGCAATCCTAATTAGGATGGGATGATTTATTTAGTTTTAAAGGGATAATATAATATCAGAGGAGGGAATACCTTTATTTAAAGCCATTAATTCTAACTTTGTTGGACACTTTGTCATGCATTATTGTTACATAACACACAAGGCCGAAGCAGCCATCCCTGAGGCAGACTGTGATATCAACTGTCACTAACACGATTATGAGTCACCTTGTCATGACTCATATAATTGTAATGGCAAGTAAAGTCATCTTTCAGGAGAAGAGATACATTCTTGGTTGAATGGTTAAGTGTCTTTAAAGCTACATCGTATGTCCAGTTATTCTTATTTTGCTACGTTATGCTGCGTTTTTGGGAATTGCATCCACAGTTGGGCATTATGCCTCATATGATCATCTCTCACTAAGAAAGTACATCATTGTAAATTCTAGCCAGCTTGACTAGTGTCAGATATTACACTTTGTGTTAATGATCAGCTAACACTAAGCTTTTATGCATAATATATCAATATAGTATAATATATCAGGAAGCCCTGGTGACTCATACTAAATTGTAACAAAGCAAAAGAAATGATGAATTGAAGTCGTATCCTGAAAAATATAATATATTTAAATTGGGACAATTTCACATACACCTGATATCCTAATATGCACACTATAAAGAAAAAATATATATTAAAAATTGATTTGATGAGTTTGATTTAACTGCAGGGATGATATATTCCCCATAATGCATTTTGTTGCTCTACACAGGCAAACTGAAATGAGTGTTGAACAGAAAGAATATTATTAGCACTAGCAGCAGCACACAGAAACACACACACACACACCCTGATGGCTCACCCAGCTGACACACCATGTAGCAGTGATGGCTTTAATTTAGTCCTGCATAGTAAACTTTGATCAATGTTATACCATTTGTCTCTTCCAGTTTAACAGAGTTTTTTTTTTACTGTATGCACTAAAAAACAATTTAGGCTTTGGATCTTTTTTTATCTTCACAGAAATCCTGTTGAGACTTGTTTATGCAGATGACTGTTGGAAGTGTTTCCTTTGCTTAAAAGAGCCATTTTTATCTTCATAAAATGACAAACCGTTGAAATTTCCTTGGCATGTGACCAGGCTTTCTATGTTTTGTGTAAGATAGAAAAAGTTGGACAGTTGTGAGGCGTGTGTGTGTGTGTTTTGTGGTTGATGAGGTTTGCCTGCGCTGTCTCTAGAATTTGTCGACTGTACACGTGATCTCTCTCTCTCTCTCTCTCTCTCTCTCTCTCTCTCTCACTCTCACTCACACACACACGCACACACACAAAGCAGTGAAATGACCTGAGGCTACAGAAGCAGTCAACCATTCAGTGCATGGTACATAGTGCAGGCATGCATGTATACACTATACACTATATACATGTATACACTAAAGACACACACACACACACACACACACTTACACTAACACACACTCACATATATATCTATTTATGTTTGTTCTTCTGTGTGCTTAAGCCTAATTTCTCCTTGAAGACTAAAAAAGTTGACCTTGACCTTGATTTCCGTTTCATTTCATCAGACTCATAAGAGGAGGAGATGTGCAGGAACAAGGCAATGACACAACAGATAAACAATATAACCAAACACTCAGCTCCCAAAAATGTCTTTGCAGTCTTTCAACAACAGTTTCCTTTGAAGCTATTTTATTGGTTGGAACATATTTCCCTTTATGTTTTTACATGCAGCACCTCTTCACCTGCTGTACATTACAACACATAAGGTTCCCTGTTTGAGCAATGATAAACACTGTGGCTGAACTACCGTATATACTCGAGTATAAGCCGACATTTTTATTTTTTTTTTTAATATTTTTATTTTTTGCCAAATTTCAGGGTCGGCTTATACACAAGTAATTTAAATCAAATCCCAGAGAACGAAATTTCCAGGGGTTGAAATACTACCCATTACCACTACCCATGGAAAATAGTTTAAATCATACCTTACAATGATGTATTTCCNGAAATACTACCCATTACCACTACCCATGGAAAATAGTTTAAATCATACCTTACAATGATGTATTTCCTGACTAAACATCTTATTTAGCAGATTTTGCAGCAGCCAGTAAGCCGTGATCCGTCAGTTATGGTAATCAGCTGCTGAAATAAATATCATGTTTACTGGTACGTGGATTATTTTCAGAAAATCAGAGGAATACTATGACAATACCCAGAAAAACAGGTAATTTGCTAAACAAATAAACTGATGGAACAACATCAGGGGGTCGGCTTATATGCAGGTTTCTTTAAAAATCTAAATTTGCAGGTCAAAATTGGGGGGGTCGGCTTATAGTCGAGTATATGGTAAAAAGCCACTTGCTGAAACTCGAACCTCCTGAAGAGAAAATCCAAGGAAAAAGATGTCACAGTAACTCCCTTTGCTGTTTATTTGACAAGTGAATTTTGGAAAGTGTAAGGAAAAGAGCCAAAATGGAGATGCTTCTTCGAGAGGATAGTTTATGAGATCTACCATGTCTCCCTCTCATTTCCTTATAGAAGCATCTGTCCTGCTAATTTCCATTAAGGAACACTGTGCTCCTCAACATTCACTCTGCCCTTTCTTGTCTGGTCAGGTCAAGTGTATCTGAGTGTGTGTGTATGTGTGTTTGTGTGTGTATGAGACTCCAGCTTATTTCTTAAGGAGGATGTTGATAGAACATGTGAAAGAATTCCTCTTCCCCCCTTCCTCATCTTCTGTCACTGAAACATAATCAAGCCCAGCATGCTCGATAATCATAAAACATTATCTCATTAAAACAGAAAGAAACATGGTATGCTCCTTTAATTGTTTGTCACAAGGTTAGATTAGAGTACATAAAGGAAATATTAGGAGAGCCGAAAAACTTTAAATTATTTTCCGGTCATCTCATTTAGAGATTTAACTTGATATGCAGGATTTATTCTCAAGATTCCATATCAGTCTGCCTCCTTCTTCAGAGTCCGTAAGATTCAGAAAACCCACTCCAGTTTTTCCCCAAATGGAATTTTCTTTACTCTCTCCACTTTTTGTCCTTCTCTACTTAACATTATTGAAATAAATAAGCACAGGAAGAAAATAAATGCTATCTTTTGGTTCTCTGCTTTCAGTTTTGATGTGGAGAATGGCCCATCTGCCAGCTGCAGCCCTCTGGACCCCCAGGCCTCTCCTGGATCTGGTCTCGTCCTCCATACCAACTTTCCTGGTCATAACCAGCGCCGGGAGTCCTTCCTATATCGCTCTGACAGCGACTATGACCTGTCGCCCAAGTCCATGTCCCGAAACTCCTCCATTGCTTCTGAACTGTGAGTAACCTTTAGTGTGCAAATGAGCACAGCAAAGCACAAATACACACACACATACATACACATATACATGCTCTTATTGGACAGACATATTAAATCTTGAGTGTTAAAGCATCGGCCAGATGTGGTTTCTCAAGAACTAATCTGGTTTCAGAGCTCATCAGTAACCTCTATAGATACAGCATGTTTGAGGCTCCATAAAGGACCATACCTCCAATTTTGCATGTTTAAAGGACTATACCGGCCATTTTGCATGTTTGAGCCTAATATATTCAATTTTCATAAATGTAATATTACTGACAGTCATTTCCCAAAGCATACTACTGGAATGGTGAGTTTAAAAAAATTTTTCTTACCTTCAAGGCCACCATTAGTTTCAGTTCATTGGCATGCTATTAGAATCAACTTGTTGATACTTGAAACATTCTTGGGATAGGTAATCCATCACGAACAAGATGTATATTCAGGGTTTTTTTTGAAGTTATGTAATTTTACTGTTTAAACGCAATAAAAAGCGCGGAGTGGATGTATGTCTCCACCAGGGAATATAGTCCCAAAAGAAGACTTACGTTTATCAAAAAATTGAAATGACCATGACTTCATAAGGCTGCGTAAGTATTTAGCAGGCGAAACATGGTTTTTTAAGGTGGGTGTATCGCTTGAATATTTGATTTTGAAAGATTAAGAGATTTTGCAAAATATCAGGAAAGCTGAAATACGGTTTCATCCTTTGGGAAATGGTTGTCAGTAACGTAACGTATGAAAATGAATATATTAGGCTCAAACATGCAAAATGGCCGGTATGGTCCTTTAAGCCCAATAAATGCTATCTGCATACACGTTACATTACTGACAACCAATTTCCAAATCATATAACTATTTATTTTTTTCTATTAATTTGCCAAATCTCCCATTCTTACAAAATCAAATATTCAGCTAATAGACCCTCCTTAAAATTCAATGTTTGACCTGCTAACACATGTAAAAGGGACAGTCATTCTAAGTAATTTCTAAGTAAAAGCCATTTTCTCATGGAACTACAGTATATTCCCTGGAGGAGACATATATTGTCTTCCGTGCAGCTCCATGTGGGTCCGGTTAAATAAACACAAAAACTTAAAGATGTCGTATTCGCTGTGATGGAATACTTATCTCAAGTATGTTTTAAGTTTCAGTTAGTTCTATAGTCTGTTTTAATAACGTACTGGAATGAACTGAAACCAATGGCAGTCTGGAAGGAAGGAAAAAATGTACCGCTCCAGTCGTACATTTTGGGATATGGTTTTCAGTAATGCAATGCGTTCTATATATTAGCCTCATTAGTTAAATCAGGGTGTTGACAGTTGGTGATTTTATAGTTGGTGCCTCCCAGATATTGATTGGCTAAGCACACCTGATTCAGCCAATCAGGAAGGATTGAGAATCTAGGAATTGAATTGTGTTGGCTACTTTGTGTCTATGGCAGCGTGTCATCTGTGAAAGAGATGTGGACTTTACCCACCATCGGCTCACAAAAATCCTTCATTACATCATTGGATGCCCATCAGGCTTGAGGCTCCAGCTGAATATTTTACGTCGTGGGGGATCCATGAGTTCCTCAGCAACCACAATACGACTCCAGAAACTGCATAACATGACAATGATTTGAAACCAACAGTTGAGTCATTCAATACCTGGTCTCAGTTTACAGAAATAGATTTCTGCCTTACAAGGTTACATCTCCTAACAACAGCGGCGCACTTTTGTTCATGACCCATGACCGTCCTCAAACCCTCCCCCTTTTAGAGTCCATCTCCCTCAGTCAATAAAGATAATGAAGCTGCTTGGGTCATGATCTTCACTGCTTATTGTCGTTACATTCCTTTTGACCATGACCGAGCTGTGGGCAAGCACTTAGCATGAAAGCATTTGGCATATACATATATATACTGTATATATATATATAGTATATGAACATGTTTCTTACTACATGTTCCCCTTTCGTGCAATGTTTGTATAATGTACGTGAGAATTTCATGGCTTTGCTTTTAATTCCATCTGCATGTTTGTGTTTGTATTTGCAGACATGATGACCTGATCGTAACGCCTTTTGCTCAGGTAAATATCAGAATCAGAATTCTTTTATTCGCCAAGTACAACAGCACAAGGAATTTCTCTTGGTGTGTGGTGTCAAAAAAATATATTAATATAAGCATAAACAATACGTACAGGTTAAAAAAACTGCAATATGTACAGATAATATCTTACTGTCTCTAACCAAAAAACACACATTTACGATACATTCATGCAACAGCAGAGACCCCATTAATTACAACAAATGTAAAATACGAGAAGGGTGCATACCTCATGCTGAGACAAAATTTATCTTTTTCTCATAATTTACTGGCCTTAAGAGATCTGATGCTGTAACTATTAAAGATTCATCAAAACCATTTGCGACTGAATCAGCATCATATCAGCGAATTACATGTGTTTAGTTATTTGTTACTGTATAGCATTTTTCTTAATATGCTCAATTTCCAGGTGTATATTTTAGTCTGCTGGATCTGGATATTTGTCAGAATCTGAATCAAATTTAATCTATTGATAGCCTATCATAGGATAAATGTCTAATTTTTTTTTAAGATTGTGTTGCTTTTGAAGAAATTGACATAACTTTATAAAATGTTGCAATGTTAACAATTCGTTAAAACATTCCTGGATCAGCCCTTGGATTGGGAATTGCATCAAAATTTGAGGGATTCTTCCCATGTCTCACCCTTTCACCAAATTTTGTTAAAAACTGTTCATAAATTTTGAATAATCATTGATTCTTTGATCTTGCATTACAACCAAACATGAAATAAAATTTTTTTAAACTCATATGAAAAATATTAACGGGCTGCTAACAATTATTTGTGTTTTTCCCCCATTCAGGTTTTAGCAAGCCTTCGAAGTGTGAGAAATAACTTCACCATTCTCACTAATGTCCAGTGTGCCTCCAACAAGTAAGTGCTGATGAATCCATGCTGCTTTATTTTGTGGGGATTCATTTTCACAATTCAGGATTTGCTTTATTTGTCTCTAAGCGCAGAACAATAATGTTTTTTTCTATTCATACACACACAAGCCACATTCTACAGCCACATATCCACAGGATAAAACCAATATGATTAGATATATATGCAAAAAAAAAAAAATCTACAGTATGACAGCAAATAGGTGTGGTGTGCTGCAAAAGCAATGAATAAAAAGATCAACTTTAGGCCAATTTACTATCCACTGTTTATTATCTATTTGAGGGTTATATTTAGCCCTCATTATTATTATTATTTTTTCATTAAAGGCTCATACTAGTGGTTTTGCATTCACAAGACAAATTGGAATAGTGGTAGTTTTGGTCCATTCAGTAAAAATTAAATTGAGAAAAAAATTTTAAAAAAATCAAATTTGGGTTTCTGGAAAACAGTCAAGCTCAAAGTCATTATGAGATATGCTTATGGTTAATTTTTATAAGTTAAGTTTAGTTAAGTATCTTTCTGACATACTGCACATTTTATTTAAAAATGACACTATTTTCTTACTTTAGTTGTGGATAAAGTAGGTAAAGGAAAAAGATAAAAAGTCACTTCACATGGAAAGTAAACCAATGAGAGGGAGGCTGAGCTGTCTGCATTCTGCAGTTCCACCGTTTGACCACTAGGTGGTAGCATTGAGCTTTATACTGACTGAGGTCTGACGTCCAGCTGTTGGATAATTACAGCATTTCCAAGTATGCACACTTACTCACAGACACAAAGTGTTTAGTTTCAATCTTAACAACTTACTAGTAGAGTGATGTAAAAACAACAACAAAAAAAAAAAGGATTATAATTTCAGATCCATCATTTCCCTTTGGTCTCNGTAAAAACAACAACAAAAAAAAAAAGGATTATAATTTCAGATCCATCATTTCCCTTTGGTCTCTGGGGAAATTAAATCATTTCTCTCTATGCCTCAATCAATTAAGTGCTCTTTGAGGCTTTGCTCTGTTGTGGTGTGCTGAACACATACTCATAACCCATTGCACACACACACACACACACACACACACACACACACACACACACTTACACAAGAAACATGTATGGTCAAACAGGTTAATGCACATGCATACATGCACACACATACTTTTCTGCTCTCTCTCTCTCTCTCTCTCTCTCTCTCTCTCTCTCTC